>PVIY010013290.1:0-59585 GCA_004026745.1 Myrmecophaga tridactyla | reverse complement strand
AAAACATTTCACAGATGTTAGGCAAATCATAAGATGTGTGCAAGGAGACAGAGGCACCATAAGTCTAATGATGATGGCAAGATGGATTCTATATGCAGAATATCAGACTGAGTCTTCAGATGATGATGGCCTAGAATTTCACCAAATTCAGAAACAATATATTTCTAAAGGAAATATGGTATTAAAAACCAGTTAGGGGCAGGCCACAATGGCTCAGCAGGCAGAGTTCTTGCCTGCCATGCCGGAGACCCGGGTTCAATTCCCAGTGCCTGCCCATGCAAAAAAAAAAAAACAGTCATTCAGAAGGAAAGACCCCTCCTTTCAGTATTTTGTAATGGGAATCTGGACAATCTTATTTTGCTAAAAAGATATGCACTAAAATTTATCTGATGGTTCATCAGGGGACAAATGCTACAGGATTGTGTTTATTTGAAAGTTATTGGAAAGAAATGGATGATGTAGAAATGAAAAAATTCATTGATCATTTTAATTGGAGTTCATGAATCTATAAATGAAAAGGTTTTATACTTACAGAGCCAAAAATAAGGCCTTCCCTTTTATAACAAAACTATGAGCTGCCAGATGATTCATATTTTTTCAGGTACTACATTCCAATAAGCGAGGGCAGTAATAGGTCAGAACCTATAGGAGATGTATTGGGTTCTGGAGTCAGTGTTAGCAAGATAGGTGTGTTCCAGGTTCATGCACAGTTGGTTACATTCAAAGGATGATGACAGTTCAGGAGTGTGTAATGTGGATTTAAAACCTGTATTTACTGCATTTAAATTCTTAATACAACTTTAAATTTTTAATTTTTCAACATCCCTTTGGTCTTCTGTAAATTATTTATAAAATTATGTAACATGGTAGGAAGGGTGCAGATTATTGGACCCAGATGGTAAATAATAATGACCATGTTTACTGATTTATCAAGACTTATACCTTGCTTTCTTATGATTCTCCATCTATAATGAAATGTTAATTGTATCAAGGTACTTCTTTAGCTTAAGAGCACGATTAAAAGCATATCGAGACCTTTACCCATAGAAGCCTTTCCCCTTTCCCCACCTATGGCTGTGAAACAATGGTTCCAGCAGCATTCTCCTTTCTCTTTTAGACTCTCCTAGCTTGGTCCATTTATAAGGCTGGTTCACAGAATGCAGTTTTCATTGCAGTCTGAGTCCTAAGATAAAAGGATATGAGGTATTATAAATTATGTCAGTCCTGCTGGCACAGTCTGAGCTTGTAATGAGCTCTTTCAAAGGCTTCTTATTTCTTCATCTGTAAAACTATGGCTCATCCTCCAACAGTATACACACCTAAGCCTCCTTATCTGGCCGCTAGCCTGGGCTGGGATCTCTGATTCTTAGCAGTAGAGGATCAGAACGCTGTGTCTTCATCCCTTTACTTTTTCCCTCTTATCTACTCAAGCCCAACCATGCCGTAATTCCTCTATATGCTGTCTTCTGGCACTCCCTAGATTCAGGCCTCTTCTCCACCAATTCAGCCCAGACTCTTGCCTCAGCTTCTCTCTCTCCTTGTGACTGTCTGCCTCTGCCCATCTCTCTCCTCACCGGCCTGCCTTCCTTCTGCTTCCTTGCTTTATCTGTTTACTCCATAGCTGGTTCACTTTTTTTTTCTTCCAGTTTTTTCATTAGAGAAGTTGTAGGTTTACAGAAAAATCATGCATAAGATACATAGATCCCATATACCACTCTAATATTAAACCTTACAATAATGTGGTACATTTGTTGCAGTCCATGAAATAACATTTTTATAACTGAGCTATTAACTATAGACCATCATTTACAGTATGGTTCACTGTGTTGTATACTTCTGTGTTTTTTGTTTTTTAGTTTTTATTCTAATAGCATATACAACCTAAAATTTCACCTTTTAATTTATTCTGTGAAGCAAGCATTGCCCTCATAGAAAGCCAAATAAAGATACACAAGAAAGGAAAACTACAGACCATTTTTTTCTTATAAAAATATTTAAGGTGATGAACTTAACCCTGAGACCTGTTTGATTAGGCTATAACTTCCCATCGGAAGCGGTTGGTTAGAGCTAGCTCATTTTTTGTCACTTCTTGCCCAATTAGAACTATTATTTATTATGATATCTATGGCACTCTGGAGCATAGACTCTAAAAAGCAATTTTTGGATAATACAGAATAGAAAGTAATCATTTTCAAAAATCCAAAGGCTTCTGGTTTCACAGTGTTCTTAGGTGTTATTTAGTATAACCAGAAAATGGTGGTGACACTCCCTCCACAGGGTGCACACCAGGACTCAGGAGTGCAGCTCCCAGCCAGGGGCTAGAGCTTTTCTGGGCAGAAGAGAAGAAAGCTACCTGTGGTTGCTTGCTTTCAATAGCTTTAGCCCGGAATGTTATAGCTTCTTGGAAATAATGGAAATAGTTTTCCTTGTAACTTGGGAGATATAACCAGATTGCAATGTCTCCAGGAGTATATGGTGTGTGTGGATGGTGTGAGGTAAGGGTCTGGGTTCTTTTTTTGTTTTGCATATTTTACAAGCACTATTTGTCAAAAAGACTGTCCTTTCCCTATTAAATAACTTTGGCATCATTTTGAAAATGAATTGACCAAATATGCAAAGGTCTGTATCCAACTCTATTCTAGTCCATTGATCTGTGCCTGTCCTTTCACCAGTACTACACTGTGCTGATAAATCCGTGGTTTTTGAAATCTAGTGGTGTGGGTCCTACAACTGTGTTTCTTTTTCAAAATTGTTTTGACTATTCTAGGTCTTTAGCATTTCCCTATGAATTTTAGAATCAACTCATCAATTTCCACAAAAAAATAAAAAAGCCTTCCAGACTCTTGACTGTTTAGATGATGAGTAATAGTAGTATGTTTAGTAGTTTCAGTCCTTTTAAGCAATTCTGGATAAATACTTCTTGATCACTGTTTCTTTGTCTTGCTGACTGTTTAATTTGACCATTTATATTTATAAGTAATAAGACAACCATATTTGCTTTTATTTTGCTTTCCCTCTTTTTATTCTGTCTTTACCAGTTCAAGTATCACTGTTATGAGAACATTATAGAATAAATTATGAAATAATCCCTATTTTATGTTTCCCTAAAGAGATTATATTGTAAGGGAATTAAATATTTAGACATTTGGAAAACTGTTCCACATAAAACCAATCTAGCATTTTGTAAAAGAAATAATTCTCTTTCATCATTTGTTATGATTATGGTCTCTTCAAGTTTTCACTTTTTTTTAAATGGATTTCTGTTTTCCTTGGAAATATCTATATTATTCGATTTTTTTTCTGTTAGTATAGCGCTGGATATACTGTTCCTTTAAAGCTATTTAAAATCCCCTATATCTCAGATTATTAGAAGAGGTTTTTTTTTTTTAAGTTCTAACTGATTGGGGTTTTGTTACTTTCCTTTTGTTAATAATTTCTACTTTTATCATGTTATAGTCCAGGATTGTGGCCTGTCCTGTTGCTACCTTTTGAAATTTATTGATGTATTTCCTTTTTCCTTTCCTTTCTTTTTATCTCAGGCCATATATAAGATCCATTTTTGTAACCAATTCGTGAATACTTACTTGGCTGGGCACATTGTCTTGTTATCTTATTAGAATGTTCAGATCCTCTATGTCCCTATTTATTTTCAATTTTCTCTTTTTAATTTATTTTTAGGGCAAGTTTATTCGGATCAACTTTGATGTAACTGGCTATATCGTTGGGGCCAACATTGAAACATGTATCCTTTTTTTCATAACAGCATAATCCCAAATAAAGAAGGGTTGAACCTTCCTAATTCCTCATGGCAAGCCTCTGTGACAGGTGATAGCACTCCAGTCATCTAGATGATAACTCTTAAGCCCAGAGATATTGTGACTGAATATTAACTGCAAATAGTGGGGTTTTGTTGTTTATTTTTAAAACCAGGCTGTAATGTATTCCCATGGCTGCAAACTGGAGCATTCACTGGACTGAGAATTCCCTGGTACATAGACCCAGGAAATGTCTGTGTGGTATGACCACGTTTAGATGAATCTGTCACATTAAGCTGCGCTTCACTTATGCTTGTTAGCTCTCATTTTACCACCATTTCTGGTATTAGGAGGGTGGGCAGGTACGCATTGAAACAAGCCTTCAGAAAGTATAGTTAAGGTACTTTTTGTTATTGTTAAAAAGAAGGAAGCCAGAGGAGAAAATAAAATGTGAAATCTGTAGAATTAGTCCCAAGAAATGTCACATATACAGAATAGTCTTGAGAAATGACAGTTAAAAAAGAAGGAAATTTGATGAAAGGTAATAAAATACAAATGTTCTGATAGTGTGTCAATTAAAAATGAGGGTACAGATAATAATACTTGTTAGAATAATCTTCAGTGATAGAAATATATTGTGTCTGTTTCTCAGAAGGGTAAATAAACTCAGGTGAGGGACAGATCAACATTTTCATGTTAACTCAGGATCATATTTTATGTCTCTAATATGCTCAGAAACTCTTGAAAATAACGGGAAATGAATCTCACATTTAAGTTTCTTTGTATTCTTTGTATCGCATTACATTTCTTTCTCTGTTACCACATTATTCATATGAATGTAATTTTCACCAAATGCAGAGGATGTATTTGGGATATTCTGATATAAAATATAGACCAGACGGCATATAGGGAATTAATTCACTTTGGTGGCCCTGGGGAAGGTTTACCTCCAAAGAGACCATCATCTTCCAAAACAGTGGCTCTCAGGTTCTGAGAGAGCCCAGCATGGTGGTGGCCCCAGACACGCACCGTGAGCCTGAAGACACCACGGCAGAGGGCACAGTCAGAACTCGACACGAGCCCTGAGTGGACAGTTAACCTTGAAATGC
This sequence comes from Myrmecophaga tridactyla, assembly GCA_004026745.1. Lineage (NCBI taxonomy): Eukaryota > Metazoa > Chordata > Mammalia > Pilosa > Myrmecophagidae > Myrmecophaga > Myrmecophaga tridactyla. Next base: position 54,721 of record PVIY010013290.1, on the reverse strand, counting down.
AGGAGCTGGCCGGCCTGCTCTGTAGCCCTCAGGGCTCTGGATCCTGGCAGCAGTGGTTCTCCAGAGCAATGAAGGGAAGGCCAGTGGCTGCTAACCTACAACTATCATCTGGAAAACTTCAGTGTGGTGGTGAATGGAAAGTGGCCAGCACTCTGCACCTGGGGCTTTCTACACAGGGTGCGCTTATGGGTAGCATGCTGCCAAGCACTCACCTTTGGGAGTCACACCACATTTTGATTCCTAGCACTACTGCTTGATAGCTGTTTTCTAATTTAATTTCTTTATGCCTTCGTGTCCTTGTTTGTAAAATTGTGATGATAATTCTGGGCCTATCCTGCTTTAAACTTCATTTTCAATAGCTTACTGTTCCTGGCATAGTACTGTGTTCGCTGAATGTAATCCAGAAAGTTGGGAGTGGAGTGTCTGGGGGAGTGCTCTGTAATCTAAGTTCCCTTCCAATATAGTGATTCTGAAAGATTAATGAGAACCATAAATTGTATAAATTCTCTTTTTTTTCACTTGTGCATACAATAATTTAGACTCTTTCATCGCAGGATAGCAGATACATAGCAGAGAAAGAATACGTATTATGAATTAAGTTTGTATAGACATTGAACAGAGACCTTTATAAATAGTTCAATCCTTAACCACCTTTGCTCAGACCTTCTAGAAAAGTCTCGTGCTGTTCGTCAAGCAAAAGATGAGCGTACTTTTCATATCTTTTACCAGTTGTTATCTGGCGCAGGAGAACACCTGAAGTGTAAGTTAAAAAGTTTTTTTTTTTTTTTACTATTTTATATTCATTTGAATATCTTTTTTAGTATTAAATCTTTTAATAAGAGATCAGTTGCAATAACTAATGGTTTTGCAGACACATATTCAAACTGGTTAAATCATGAAAATGAATTTCTTCATCATGAGGTAGGCACATTATTTAAAGTGGCAGGTATATGAGTGTTGTTGTATTACCTTTGACACTTTATTTCTTTTCTTTTAGAAACTTTTTAAATTAGAAGACAAATGATGCGTTTTCTGCAACTGTTTCAAATCTATAAGTGTAAAAGCAAGAAAATAAAATTGCAAGATAAAATTAAGTAGAAGTGGTATTTTTATTACTAGATTTATAACTGAATATATATTATACTTCCACTAGTATTAAAAAGAACCTATGATGGGATTTTGTTTATTTGTTTATCTGCTTATTGACATGAATCATAAGGACTAGAAACTTAGGGTTGGACAGGATAAGAAGGAGAGCTGTAGTCTGGGTCGGAATTTTCACAGAATTATGTGAATGAGAGAAGGTAGACTCCTTTCTGATTTCTTCTGAGTCTCAAATTCAGTGTTCCTTCTAAATAATGAGTATATATGTCATCTAGATATCGGTAGATACAGACACATTAATAATTTTCTCATCTGGAGCCTAAGCTTGTGTTAACTGTAGGCATCAGTTAAAATCCTGACGTAGAAATTATTTTGAAAAAGACCTGCAAGGAAAAAAAAAACAGGTAAATATATAGAGTAATTGTGTCTGTTATGATGTGATAGCAGGACAGTTTGCATGTGGGCATGTTTGGGTCTATTTATGAGTGTTTATTAAATTGTATTCCTTTTATGTTTTCTTTTAGCTGATTTGCTCCTTGAAGGATTTAATAACTACAGATTCCTCTCCAATGGCTATATTCCTATTCCGGGACAGCAAGACAAAGATAACTTTCAGGAGACCATGGAGGCAATGCACATAATGGGCTTCTCTCATGAGGAGATTCTGTGTATGTGGCTTCGCTAAGATTCTGATACTCACCTATATCACACTTCTAAATTGGGGTCAAATAACCTAACTAGAAAATGATTGAGAAATTGATGAGAACTGCCCATAATTTTATGAAATCCTGAGATATACCTTACCAAAAAGTTTTGTCTTATCAATTTATAGCACAAGTACATTTGAATACTTCTCTGCTACATTTGGATGCAATGTTTTCATTAATTTTTTTTTCTTTTTATCAATATAAAGCAATGCTTAAAGTAGTATCTTCAGTGCTACAGTTTGGAAATATTTCTTTTAAAAAAGAGAGGAATACCGATCAAGCTTCCATGCCGGAAAATACAGGTAAACTGTTGAATACTGATTTTATTTCTATTTAGGTGATGGGCTCTTGTGTTTTCCAAGAACATATTACAGTGCAAGCATAAAAACACTCTTCTCCACAACTCTTGAGAACAGAGCAGCAACCTGACATGCCTACGTGAGGACCTAGATGATTCTGTAAATGAGGGAAAAGGGCGGGTGTGCGATGATAGGTCAGTGGATACCTATACACGGTGGTTACTTCCTAGCACCAGTGTGGCAGGAGGACCTGGAGGGGGCATAGGCTGCAGGAAACTAATGGCTTATCTGCAGGGGAGCAACAGCTGCTGAGTCCTGCCCAATTTCTACCTTGCAGGAATATAGGCCCAGAGTTACCAAATTCATTGAATTCTCAAAGAAAGATGGAAATCTCAATTTTAATATGAAATCTTTCAATTTTTAAATGATGAAAACATTTAAATTTACACCAGGAATAAAAATTTATGAACCAGAAAAATGTGGTTTTAGGCTTTATGAGTTGTCAGTTTGATTCCCTTTCTCTGGAGACAAAAAATAAATAAATAAATAAAGTAAGAGAGAGATTGAGAGAGAGAAGCCTACATTGCCAAGGATGCCTGATTACCTAAGTAAATTTCTTTCATTCACATGAGCTTCACCAATCCACCATGGCCAGTGAAGGCTAACACAAATTCACATTCTCTGTTCTTGAAATAGTCCTTTTTTTGGTAACCCGTTTATGCTTGTTAATTTAATTCTGTGTAACTCTTTTAAGGGACTTGTGCTTCTCGTGATGGCTCATTTATTTCCTGACCAAGACCTTTACACATCCTAGAGCTTTTGATCTCCAGGACCATTAAATGTATTGTTCAGTGAAGGTGGTTTGATTGACATAAGGGCCTACTTCTTCCATCTCTTCTACCCTGTTCCCATTCTCCCATTCTTTCTGCCATGTCTCCACCCACACCCTCCACGTAGAGGTGTACTTTTCAGCTCTGCAGTGAGGACATATCAATCCAATGTGCCAGTTCTCCACAAGATAAATAGAAGTTTGGTTATGTCTGTTTAAACATGTAGCTGTATTTCTTTGTAATTGCACCATAAAGTAAAAGTTGTAACCTGGTCAACAGGAAGTTTTCAGTTCTCTAGATTTAGTTGATGATTGTGCTTATTTCACTTCCATAACTTTTTGACTAATTCTGAACATGTGAAGTCAGTGAAGATTCTCAGGAAGGAGAGTAGGAGGCAGGCAGAAAAATGGGCATCATCCAAAAAGGTTTATGTCTCAACATTTTAATGCTTAAGCATTGGGAGCTACCTTAAAATATTTAATGGAATGATGTAAACCACAATAGACCCACATTCTGAAGTATTCTTTTGGCTGTTAAAATGATGTTTATTGTGATAAGAAGCAAAGGAGTGTGGGCAATTTGCTTTTTTTCTACTTCTTCATATTTTTCAACTTCCCATAACATGCATGCATACAAACATACTTATGCATGGAGCCAGGACCTAGAGGTTGAAGTAGACAAACTGGGCTGTGGGAAGAGTCATGAGACAGACCCCACCCCCACCCCCACCCCCACCCCCCGAGGTCCAGACTGCCCTGTGCCAAGTCATCAGTACAGGGAGTAGCCTGGTCACCGTGGTAGGATGCAGGTCTTTGACATGAGAATTTTGTGTAGATTATACTTCTCAGTTAATTTAAAATATGCTTGCCCTATACAGTTTTTTTTTCTATTTTAACATAATCAAAAATTAATTATAGTTCCATTTGCTTGGACCTTGATGATACTGGATGGTGCACTTATCGTGAGATGGTGAAGCTAAGGCTGATGAGCTTCAATCAGCAAATCATAAAATTAGCAGCTATTTAATGAGTGTGTTATGCCAGGCATGTAATCAAATAATTACCTTTTTAAAGCATTTTAGATTCTCCTGCCTACTAAAATATTATTACCGGGGCATCACTAGTTGTATTGGTAATACGATATTGATGATTTCAATAATTTCAATCATCATTTTCTCATTTTGTCCATTATCCATGAATTCTAAGACATAATAACTTGGAATTCTATCCAGAATAAGTAAATGCAGACTAACCATCTTTTACAGTCTCTAAGGATGAGGGTCTTATTAATTTGAAAAGATAAAAGTGTGTTTCATCAGGCTTAAAGCTTATCTAACTTGCAACACTTTTTTTGCCTTTTTTTTTATTAGAATGGTTGTGTTTGCAGATTGTAACTTGCAAGACTTTTAATAGTTTATTTCTTAATATAATTTAATGATTACTAAAGTTTTCAGGTATTTATTGAGTCTATTGTGATTACATCATAAATAAAAATCTAGTATTTAAGAAACTAACAAGACTTTTGAACTTTAGTTGCACAGAAGCTCTGCCATCTTCTTGGGATGAACGTGATGGAGTTTACTCGGGCTATCCTCACCCCCCGGATCAAAGTCGGCCGAGACTACGTGCAGAAAGCCCAGACCAAAGAACAAGTAAGTGTAATATTTGGCCGTCTGACATACGACAGTTGAATCATCAAAACTCTCTATTCTATGGGTGTTTCTTGGTTACTAATTGCTAATTGTGTCTTCCCTAGTATCATTTTTTCGTTTTCAGAAAAATTTTAAAAGGCGATTTTTAGAACAAGTGCATTTGAAAGGCAATCTCCAGTTTTCCCTAGGTAGATAAATAATCCAGTAGAATGGACCCACGCCCTTCAGGGACCAGTCCAGCAAAAGGTGGCTCCACTGCCTTCCCTTGTGGTAGGTGGCACAGTGACAAGAATGTAGGAATTGCGTTCACCCATTTTATGGTGCTACTGCATTTAGAAATACACTAATGGCTTAAATGAGAGGGTTGGAAGGTGGTTCTCTTGTGAGAGGGTTCCTCTAACTGTGCAGAAGCTCTGCAGAGAACCTGGGGGCATCAAGAGGAACTTAATTTTACTGGACATCTTCACTCATCCCCAAAATTGATTATCCCCAGTCTTCCTGGAATTGTACCAATAATGCCCTCTGTTGCTGTGCAAAATTGATTAATTTTAATGTACCCGACATGATTAAGAAGTAAAGGCTGTTTCACAGTTGTTGAATTCTGTATTAGATGAAATTCCATATGACAGCTGTTAATGCTTTGTTGAGATTATTTCCAGGATAAAAGGTGATGTTGTCTAATTATAGGCAGACTTTGCAGTAGAAGCACTGGCAAAAGCTACCTATGAGCGACTCTTTCGCTGGCTGGTTCACCGTATCAATAAAGCCCTGGACAGGACCAAACGTCAGGGAGCATCTTTCATTGGAATCCTGGATATTGCTGGATTTGAAATTTTTGAGGTACTCTTCTCTCCCTGCCTCCCTCCTGCCCTTTCTTCTGTTAATTTGTCTAATTCTCTACTACGTCCCGCACGCCTGGCACAGCACTGGGCACCAGGGATAGGATGAGAAACACGACAGGTGCGGGCCCTGCCCGTTTTTGGAGAAAGTCAGACACTAACAGATGTGTGGGAATGGATGGGTTGAAGGAAACAGATGAGGTGCGGTCAGTGGAAGAACTGGGGAGGCTGTCTTTCTGGAGCCTGTTCCTGGAAGGCTTCTCCGCAGGAATAACTGGCATGCTACTAGGATGGAAGCAGGCAGCCTCAGGCAGTTTGTCTTGCATAGAAAGAGCCAGTCCCATGGCCCTGCCTGAGAAAAAAGTTGTCAAATGTTAGAGACTGCTAGAAAGGCAGTGCCAGCACTGAGAGCTGAGCAGAGGGAGAAGGAGGCCCTTGTCATAGATCAGGAGCTAGGTGATGGCGTCTCGGCTAGGAATCGGGGCAGCACAAGGTGGAGGATGTGTGGAGAGCACAGGATCTGTGTTCTGAAGATAATGACCCACGGGTGTTCATGATAAATTTAAACTGTTTTATTGTGAATGTGACTAGATTTTCCCAAGCACTGATTCACCATCACTGTAAATCACAGCCAAGGTTTGTAGTTACGCACGTGCGATGGTTTTGCAAAGAAGTGTATAAAACTTTGGTCTCATAAACATATCTTTATCCCTCCTTTAATAGACTCGCTATGTAGTAAGGCAAAATACTAAATTTCAGTGTGCTAATGTGGCCACCAACTGGGTGTTGAATTGTCTTGTAAGATGAGCTTCTTTAAAATTAAATTTTAATTGGGCAAACAGCTCAATTAAAAAATGGGCCACGCTGGAAGGAACTGCCTGGAAATGTAGAGCTGTGTTCCAGTAGCCATGTTTCTTAAAGATGATTGTATAATGATACAGCTTTCACAATGTGACTGTGTGATTGTGAAAACCTTGTGTCTGATGCTTCTTTTATCTACCTTATGGACAAATGAGTAAAACATATAGATTAAAAATAAATAAATAATAGGGGAAGCAGATGTTAAAATAAGTTTAGTAGATTGAAATGCTAGTTATCAATGAAAGGGAGGAGTAAGGGGTATGGTATATATGAATTTTTTTCTGTTTTTGTTTCTTTTTCTGAATTCATGTAAATGTTCTAAGAAATGATCATGATGATGAATATACAATTATGTGATGAAATAAAAAGAATGTTCATATCCTATGTTGATTGGTTTTATTAATAAGAATTTTTAAAAAGAAGTGGCCAAGGATTTGAATAGGCTTATAAGTATATGAAAAGATGCTCAACATCATTAGCCTTAAAGAAATGCAAATTAAAGCTATAACGAGATAGCATTTCACACTACTAGGATGGTTATAATAAAAAAATTATAAATCTATTCTCAGAATCTCAACTGTTGCTCCTACAGACAGTTTCATCCATTAACTGCATGACCACTGGAAGAAATTGCTTTAAAACTGATTGATTTATATAGAATTTAAGAAATCATGAAAGGTAGCTGGGCACAAATTGCATTTAAGAAAATCCATGCCTTCCTATAGAAATAATCAGAGGGCATAATGAAAAAAAAGACCCCATTTCCAACTGCAACAACAACAAAAAAAGATGAAATATTTAGAGATAAATTTATAAAAAAAAAAAATGGGGAAGTTTTAGACAAAGACAACTTCAAAATGCTACTGAGAAAAACAGAAATGGATTTGAACAAACAATAAGCATACCCTATTCTCCAATGAAAATTTTAGCACCATAATAATGTGTATCTGACCAAAATTAATCTATAAATTGAATATAATTTAAAATCTATTAATAAATATTTAAAGTTTCTTTTTTATTGTGGTAAAATATATATAAAAATCATTATAACCATTCTAAGTGGACAGTTCTTTGACATTAAGTATATTGACAAAACTGTGACTTTCACCACTGTCTATTTCCTGACTATTTGCATCATTTCAAATTAAAACTCATTCATTTGATAATAACTCCCCATTCCCACTGTCCGCACCCCTGGTAGCAACTGTTCTGCTTTCTGTCTCTATGAATTTGCTTACTCTGAGTATTTCATATAAGAGAAATGACACAATATTTGTCCTTTTTTTGTCTGGCTTATTTCACTAGACACAACATCTTCAAGGTTTCATCCCCTTTGTAGCATGTGTCGGCACTTCATTTCTTTTTGCAGCTGAATAATATTCCAGTATATGGATATATCACATTTTGAGTTGCTTCTATCTTTTGGCTACTGGGAATAATGCTGTGGTGAACATTGGTGTACAGATATTTGTCCAAGTCCCCTCTTTTAATTCTTTGAGGTTATGTACCAGGGAGTGGAATTGCTGTGTCCTGTGCTAATTCTGTTTTATTTTCTGAGGAACCACCAAACTTTTCCACAGTGGCTGCACCATTTTACATCCCCCCCATGAATGTATGAAGGCTCCTATTTCTCCACATCCTCACTAACAGTTGTTATTTTCAGATTTTTAATAATAGCCAGCCTAGTATGTATGAAGTTTTAATTTGCATTTATTAATGGCTAATGATGTTGAGCATCTTTTCATGTACTTATTAGCTATTTGAATATCTTTAAAGAAATGTCTATTCAAATCCTTGGTCCATAATTTAATTGGATTGTTCAATTAAGATTTAATTTTTTAAGTGGGTTGTTTGTCTTTTTGTTGAGTTATAGGAGCTCTTTTTATAATTCTGACTTAAATCCTTTTCAGATACATTGTTTACAAATATTTTCTCACATTCTGTGGTTATTGTTTCATTATCTTGCTAAAATCCTTCGATGTACAAGTTTTTAACTTTTTTCCTGAGTGCATGGTCCAGGAATTGACCCCGGGTCTCCTGCATGAAAGGCGAGCATTCTACCCCTGAACCACCCACGCACCCCTAAAGTTTTTAATTTTGATCAAGTCCATTTTGTCTGTTTTTTTTTGTTGTTGCTTTTGTTTTTAGTGTAAAATCTAAAAATCCATGGCCTACTACAAGATTCAGAAGATATTTTCCTATGTTTTCTTGTTAGCTCTTAAACATATTGAGGTCTCTGGGCCATTTTAAATTAATTTTTGTATATGAGAAGTGAAAAATAAGCATCCACATTAATTCTTATGTATGTGGATTTCAGTTGTCCCAGCAGTCTTTGCTGAAGGGACTATTATTTCCCCATTGAATGGTATCCTTGTTGAAAATCAGCTGGCCATAGATGGTGGATTTATGTCTGAAGTCTTGATATTCCATTCGTCTATATGTCTAATCTTATGCCGATACCACACTGGAACGATTAATGTAGCTTTGTCCTAAATTTTGAAGTCAGGAAGTGTGGGTCCTTCAACTTTGTTCTTCTTCAAAATTGTTTAGGTTATTTGGGACTCCTTTAAATTCCATATGAATATGAGGATAAGCTATTCCATTTATGCAGAAAAGGCTGCTTGAATTCTTATAGGAGTTCATTGAATTTGTAGATCACCTTAGGCTGTATTGATAGCTTAATCTTAAGTCTTCCAATCCATGAACATGGGATGTCTTTCCATTTATTTAGGTCTTTAATGTCTTTCAGCTGTGTTTTGTAGCTTATAGTGTACAATCTTTTACCTTCCTGATTAAATTTATTCCTGTGTCTTTTTTCTTTTAAATGTTATCGTAAATTGAATATTTCTTATTTCCTTTTCAGATTTTTCTTTACTGGTGTGTAGTAACCCAATTGACTTCTGCATGTTTACCTTGTGTGCCAGTTTGAGATGATATGTGTACCCTAGAAAAGCCATGTTTTAATCCTAATCCCATTTTGTAAAGGCAGCCATTTCTTCTAATCCCGATTCAGTATTGTATTTTTGAAAATGTAATTAGATCATCTCCCTGGAGGTGTGATTAATCAAGAGTGGTTGTTATGCTGGATTAGGTGGAGGCATGTTTTTACCCATTTGGGTGGGTCTTGATTAGTTTCTGGAGTCCTATAAAAGAAGAAACATTTTGGAGAATGAGAGAGATTCAGAGAGAGCAGAGAATGACCATAGCACGAGAAGCAGGGAGTCTACCAGCAGAGAGGCATCACCTTTGGAGATGACAGAGGAAAACGCCTCCCGGGGAGCTTCATGAAAGGAAGCCAGGAGAGAAAGCTAGCAGATGACACTGTGTTCGCCACATGCCTTTCCAGATTAGAGGGAAACCCTGACCCTAGTTCACCATGTGTCTTCTCACTTGAGAGAGAGAGACCCTGAACTTCATTGGCGTTCTTGAACCAAGGTGTCTTTCCATGGATGCCTTAGACTGAACATTTCTAAAGACTTGTTTTATTTGGGATATTTTCTCGGCCTTAGAACTGTAAACTAGCAACTTATTAAATTCCCTCTTTAAGAGCTGATCCGTTTCTGGTATATTGCTTTCCAGCAGCTACCACACTAGAGCACCTTGTATCTTGCAACTTTGCTGAATTTTTTATCAGTTCTGGTAGCATTCTTGTGGATGCTTTGGAATTTTCTATATAGGATAATATCATCTGCAGATAGGGATAATTTGACTTTTTTCCTTTCCAGTTTGAATGCTTTTTATTTCTTTCTCTTGCCTCCTTGCTCTGGCATTCATTCGTGTTAAATCTTCCTTAAGTGTTTGGTAGAATTCAGCAGTCAAACCACCTTTTCTTTGTTTGGAGATGGTTTTTGATTACTGATTCAAATCTCTTCGTTCTAATCTGTTGAGATTTTGTATTTCTACTTTTTTCTAATTAGATGATTTGTATGTTTCTAAGAAATTGTCCATTTCATCTAGCTTTTCTGATTTGTTGGCATATAGTTGTTCATAGTGCCATCATCTAATCTTTCTTATTTCTATAAGATATGTAGTATGAGCCCCACTTTCATTCCTTATTTTAGTTTGTGTCATCTTTCTTTTTCTTTGTCAGTCTGGCGATTTTGTTGATCTTTACAAAAAAAAAAGCAAGTTTTAGTTTTGTTGATCCTTTATTGTTTTTTTAATCTTATTTCATTTACCCATTTTCCTATTCTCTATTTGTAAATTTTCCAGTTTTCTTTTTGTTACTGATTTCTAACCATTCTATTGTGATCTGAGAAAATACTTGGTAGGATTTCAATATTTTTAAATGTATTGAGATTCCAGTTGTGAACTTATATATGGTCTATCCTAGAAAATGTTCCGTGTGCACTTGAGAAGAATATAAATTCTGCTGTCATTGGGTAGAGAGTTCTCTATATGTCTGTTAAGCCTAACTGTTAATAACATTGTTCAGGTCCTCTGTTTTTTTATTGACCTTCTGTCTAGATGTTCTGTTAGTTATTGAAACTAGTGTTTTGAAGTCTCCAACTATTATTGAATTATCTGTTTCTCCCTTGAATTCTGTCCATTTTTGCTTCATACATTTCCGGACTCTGTTGTGAGATGCATGTGTGTTTATAATCATATCTTCCTTCAGGATTGAATGCTTTATTAGCATGTAATATCCTTTTTTGTCTCTTTAATCTTTTTTTACTTAAAGTCTATTTTATCTGGGCGGGCCACGGTGGCTCAGCAGGTAAGAATGCTTGCCTGCCATGCCCGAGGACCCGGGTTCGATTCCTGGTGCCTGCCCATGTTAAAAAAAAAAAAAAAAAAGTCTATTTTATCTGACAATAATATAGCCACTCTGGCTCTCTTTTCATTATCTTTTTTCCACCCTTTTGCGTTCAACCTCTTAGTGTCTTTGTACCTAAAGTGAATCTCTCACAGATAGCATAAAAATGAATCATACTTACTCATCCAGTCTACCGATTTTTGCCTTCTAATAGATGTATTTAATCCACTGACAGTTAAGGTAATAGCTGAGAAGGAAGGATTTGCTTCGGCTATTTAGCTATTTGTTTTCTGTATGTCTTATATATTTTTTGTTCTTCAGTTACTCCACTATTGCCTTTTTATGTATTACTTTTTTTTGTAGTATGTGCCATTTTGATTCCGTCCTTTCTTTTTCTTTATATACTTTTTGTTATTTTCTTAGTGGTTACCTTTGTAAATACAATGAACATTTTAAACTGATAACCTCATTCAACTAAATGAACCTAGTTTCAGTAGTATTAAAGCTCTCTACTACTATCTACCTCTGTACCTCCCCATTTTTATTGTTTTTATGGTTATGGTGTCATATTACATCTGTGTACACGGTATGCCCATTAACATAGATTTTAAATATATTTTTTTTAACATTTGCCTGTTGTCATGTAGGGGAGGTAAAAAGCAGTTACAAACCAAAAGTATAATACATTTACCTATGTAGTTACCTTTAGCAATGTTCTTTATTTCTACATATGACTTCGAGTTATTATCCAGTCTGAAGGACTCCCTATAGCATTACTTGTAGAGCAGGTCATCCTGTAATAAACTTTTCAACTTTTGTTTTTCTGTAAATGCCTTCATTTCTCCTTCATTTTTGAAGGATAATTTTTGCCAGATATAGAATTCCTGGTTGACTTTTTTCCCTTAAAGACTTTAAATATTTCACCCCACTGTTTTCTGGCCTCCCTCTGTTAATCTTATGGGGGATCCCTTTTATGTGACAAATTTCTTCTCTTGTGCTGCTTTCAAAATCCTCCCTTTATCTTTGGATTATGATGAGTTCTCTATAACGTGTCCTGGTGTAGATCTCTTAGAATCTGTCCTGACTGGAATTCATTGAGCTTTCTGGATATATATATTTATATCTGCCATCAGATTTGAGAAGTTTTTGGGATATTATTTCTTCACATACTTTTTCTGCCCCTTTTTTGTTTCTCTTTCTGGATCTTCAGTGATATGTATGTTGGTATGCTTTAAGGTATCCCACAGGTCCCTCAGGCTTGATTCATTTTTCTTCATTATTTTTACCTTCTGTTTCTTGTACTGGATAATTTTATTTGTTTTGTCTTCAAGTTTACTGATCCTTTCTTTTGTCTATTCATATCTACTGTTGAATCCATCTGAGAGTTTCATTTCAAATGTACTTTGCAGCTTAAAAATTTCTGTTTCTTTTTATAATTTCCATCTCTTTATTTTATTCAGGCAGCATTTTTCTAATTTCCTTTAGCTTGTTGTATATGGATTCCTTTGGCTCATTGAACAAATATTAGATGGTTGATTTAAAATCTTACTAATAGTTCCAGTGTATGAGCTTCCTCAGGGATGGCTTCTGGCAAATTCTTTTTTTTGTTGAGAATTGGACATTCTGAATATTATCTTGTTATAATTCTGGAACTATAGTTCTCCCACTCTTCTGGAATTGCTGGGTTTTTTGTTGTTGTTGAGGGCTGGAACCATCAATTTTACTTTTCTAAATTATTTTTGATCCCAAAACAGGGGCTGGTAAAAGAAAACAGAAAAATAAATAAGTACCAGCTCTTTAAGAGTCCTCTGCCACTTTTGCCTGAGGGGAGTTGGCACAGTTGCCACCCACAGTGTGGGCCCCTCAGAGATCTGAAGTAGCTGATCAAAACCTATGGTCTGTGATGAGACCACACACTCTGGGAATTTGGAGAACAAGGTCCTTATAGCCCACCCTGGCACGAGCAAGCTGCGCCAGGAGCCTGGGTAGCAGTCCCCACTGCTGCCTGCCATATGAGGGAGGGTGTAGAGGTGGTGCCACTGCACAGAGGGGTAAGTGCACCAGTATGTACTGCAGTTTACCAGCCTTTTCCCCCAGTCTTCTCTGGATGCTGCCCAGTGTTCCACTAGATGTTGGAGTTCCAAAATAGTTGATTCAGACAGTTCCTGCCAGTTCAGCAGTTGTTTTGCTAGGGGGACTGATTCCTGGAGCTTTCTCCTCTGCCATCTTCCCATAATCAAATGTTTTGAGAGGGAGAACTAGGCAACCTTATTCTAAAATTAGTTTGAAAAATAAATTAGTAAAAATAAATAAAAAGTAATCAGTAAAATCTAAAAAAAGAAACTAAAAGAGTAGTAGAAAATTTTAAATATAAATACTATAGAATTTTAAGAGGTAGGGTTTGACATATGAATGTTACTGACAATAGAAAATGTGTTTTGCTAAGCATGCAAGGTAGTTTTGTAAACATTTGTCATTGAAAAGGAATGAGGAAAGCCTAGATGTCCACTGTTAGAAAATTGGTTAAATTAATTAAGCTGTAGCCAAACGGTGGAGTAAACGGTGGAGTACTGTGCAGCCTCTATATAGAATGAGGTGTCTTTATATACTGACATGGAAAGGTTCCAGTATATATTGTGAACTAACCGAAAAAAAACAAAAGATAGCATCCCCTTTCCCATCCCAAGCATACTTTGTAAATGTATAAAATAATACCTTGTAAATGTATAAAATATTTCTGGAAGGATTACAAAAAATAGGTCATAGTGGTTGACTATCAAGAGAACCAGTAGAAGGTTAAGATGAGATTTACTTTTCAATGCTTCTGTGTATTTTGAATTTTATATTGTTACCAATCCGTCATTTAAAAATATAGTTGGCAGTTTAAAGATGGGAGACAAGTAGAAATTCATTTTTTTAAATGTATCATTGTTTATAAATGGTAGCCCAGGCTAAATAGAGCACTAAAATCTCATAATCTCAAGGCAAAGCAAAACCCATTTATATAAACAGAAATAAAACAGGCAGTTTACAAGTGTTTCTTGTGCTGGCCCTAGAAATACAGTGCTAATTTCAGGTGCAGATGCTGCCCCTGCCTCCTAGCATGGCCTCATTCTAAAATAGTGAGTCCAGCACCTGTATGGGGGGTATGTGGGAGTGGCTTGTTTAGACTGTACGTCTTCCTTGGAGATTGCTTAAACACTCCTTAATTGAAATCACTTTTTATAAAGAGGTTATGTAGGAGGCTATTTATGGGCATGTGCTAGTCACATGAACAGCATAGGGGCAGAAAAAAGGTTGAGGACTTCTAGTACGTAGGACATTTACTCCAGAAAATTGTACCTACTCATCATCCATCCATCTACTCATCCAATCAGTAGCATAATAATAAAAGGGGCAGAGTTCACAGAAGGAAACAGAAAAAGTTCCTGTGCTTGAGGGACCCAGGCTGCTTCCCGAGAGCAGAGCAATATCCCTGGGGGTTGGCCAAGGTCAGGAATCTGATGGAGGAAAGGAGTTCGTGGACCAGCCTCCCGGAGTCTTACACTTAACCTGCGTCAGGCTGTGCTGCGGGCTCACCGGCAACCTGATGAGGAAGTGAGGATGGTGTTTTCTCCCGCAGGAGCCCAGAGCCTAAGGAGAGAGTGGAGGGGACAGTGCTGAGTGTGTTTCTGCCGCCACCAGACCTGCCTGGGCTACTCTGTCCTCCAGTACTCCTGCCTCCCCTTGCCCCACCTGCCTGCATCCCCCATTTTCCTTTCTCTTCTTTTTCTCTCTGTCTCATTTCCCCTCTCATTTCTATTCTTTCACCATTCACTATAAAAATTGAATTATGTTTTATTTGTAGATAATTTAGTTAAAACATACTATGTTTATTCTTTGCTCCTTTTAGCATGTCGGTCATGTGACACGGCCACATGGTTCTCTTTCTCTCCAAAACACTTAGGGGTATGTTTAGTCACTGTTTTAGTTTGTAAGCTCCTGAAATGTGATATACCAGGAACAGAACGGCTTTTAAAAGGGGGAATTTATTAAGTTGCAAGTTTACAGTTCTAAGGCCCTGAAAATGTCCAAATAAAAGCAAAGCTGTGAAAATGCCCAAATTAAGGCACTAACTAAAAACCATCTAATCAAAAGTTACCACCCACAATTGGGTGGATCACATCTCCATGGAAACCATCAAAAAGGTCCCACCCAGCAATACTGAATGAGGGTTAAAGGACATGGCTTATCTGGGGTTCACCACAGATTCAAACCAGCAGTCACCATCGTTAGATAGAATCACTAATGTTTTAGGCACCCAATTAATACTTTTAATGGACTCTCTTTGATAACTAGATGACTAATGATCCCTATTTTCTCTTCCCTCCCCATGTTTGGAAAATGGCCCTCTGCTTTTTGTAGCTGAACTCCTTTGAGCAGCTTTGCATCAACTACACCAACGAGAAGCTGCAGCAGCTGTTCAACCACACCATGTTCATCCTGGAGCAGGAGGAGTACCAGCGTGAGGGCATCGAGTGGAACTTCATCGACTTTGGCCTCGACCTGCAGCCCTGCATCGACCTCATAGAGAGGCCTGTAAGAATATCCTCTTGATATTTGGCTCCAGTTCCCTTTCAAGTAGTGCCTGTACTTTATTCCTTGGCATGATCTGCGCCAGAAATCATCCTGCCTAAACAGTGTTAAGATGATTTTTCAGTGTAAGTTTTCTAGGAAGGTGATACTCTGATAAAATAACTATTTAAAAAGCAGATAGCACTCCAGTAAGAGTCTTTTCTAGCTCTCCATTCTTTCAGCTTCCTTCCGATATTTGCATGTGTGACAGATTGAAGAACGTGCTTTCGCCCCTCGGGGCCTGACTTGTCCACGTGGCAGTCGCAGGATCCGTTCCCCCATCACCTATCACGGGAGCTCTGCCTGTCACATTTCTAAGGCAGTGCAAAGATACTTCACATAAATCCTCACACCTCATAAGTACAAATGATTTTAATTGGAAATTTCAGTTGTATTTACTATTTTAGGGGAAGGTGATTTTGGAAAAACACAGAACTGTGTAATTCATTCACATGTGAAACCCTAAATGATCTCAAACAAACATTGCTGATTTGTCTGTGTGTTCCCTGGCTTAGCTTTTGCTCAGCAAGGTGTTAGCTTCATTTATTTTGCTGTATGCAGACATGTAGGGAAAACTCAAGCATAATTAAGCACTGCTGTGCTTGATTTACATAAAGGCCTAATCTTGGGCACATCAGTGATGCTTCCACAACAGCTCGGGGCTGCTTCTCAGGTGTTTTTCTTGCTACTCAGTCTCTGGTTCTCACCTACATCCCACATATTTGAAGGTGTTAGAAGTACTGGCTGTCATCAGTACATGGAGGTAGAAAGGAAGGGAGGTGGATTGGAAAGAGAAAGAGTGGTCTAGAAGACACCCACTGCTGTTCGAGGTGTAGTTCCAGCACCTTAGAAATGTGGGATTTAAGGGAAGTAATAGGTCCTCTTCCTTTGACTCATGCTTAAGTGATCACTTTACCTTTCAGGGTACTGTGGCTGCTTGTTTAGAGACAGAGTCTCTCACATTGCCTGCAGTTGGGAGGAGACCTGCTTCTGGGTACCTGTGGTATTATTTAGAAGCAGCATTTCAGGGCAGACCAGTAGGAACTTCCAGTTCATTTTCATGGCTGCACAAGCACGTGAATATATCTCCTAGCTGCTGTGTTGCCAAAACAAAAAATTGTCTGGGAGTTATATAAACATGGAGATGGAATCTGCTGGTGACTGTGACTTGTTTGAGATGGGTGTGTGTATGTCCCTGTAACACTGGAAGTCCCGCAGTGGAAAAAGCTGATGGCTATGTCTATGTGTCAACTGATATTTTAGGGTAGAAGAGAACCCGTTCAAGTTTCTAAGTCATTCTGTTTGTCTGTAGGCAACATTGTGCCTAAATTCTCCCAAACAGAAGACTGTCAACCCTATTTTTTAAATATATTTTTAGAAAGTTTTAAATCTCAAGTTTTTGTGGCCCTTACATGAGTCTGATTGCATTTCTTTGGCTTTATCTTTTAGGACAAAATACCTCATTGTTTTTCATATTCTTCCCTCTCACTTGGTAATTTTGTTCTTAGTAATTAGTTCGCAGCAAAACAAATGAGGCTGAAAGGATTTGATGTTTACATTTTCAGTTATTTTGCAGACATTAAGTTTAAAAATTGTTGAAGCAAGAAAAGATCAAGGCAGCAAGAATTTATTAACTACCTGGAAATGCAAAGACTGGGGGTGCAGTGGGGGGATGTGGAAGGGACTGCCTGGCCCAGTCGTGGCAGTGTCACAGACAATGTCGAAGACGTGGATGTTTTAGAGCATTCCAGGGCTAAGTTTTAGAAATAGAAATTAGGTGAGCAACACATTGCAAATGGTGTTTTAGGAAAATGATTCCACCGGGATCTTAGGAAGGAATTAGAATGGGGGGGGCATCTGATTTGTACCTGGATATTTAAGAACAGTAAATAGAACTAATTCATTTATGAGTTAGTTTATGCAAAGCCAGTCTCCTCAGCAGATAGCTACTTAAAAGTACCCAGTTTAAAGGTGCATGGTTAGCTGCGATCCTGGTGTTGAAGGGCGAGGTAGAACAACTGAAAAGGAGACACCATGTAATAAAGGACATTCATAATCATGCTGTCACTGAGTCATTTAGAAAAGACTAAATTATATTTGGAATCCTATACAGAATATTTTCGTTAAAGAGGTTAAAATTGTGATAGATGAAAGTTTCAGTTGTCATAATATGGAACTTAATTTCTCAAAGTTGTCAGATGAATGGGTGTATTGAGCTATCTGCCACTCTGAACATTTGCTCCTCCTCTAGGACTACCTTATCCTACTTGCCTTTGACCAAAGTGTTCAGGTTCTTTTAGATGGAGGAGCCACAGGACTGGCCATGCAGTAAGGATCTTAGCTGGGCTCACTGTAGCTCTCTTATCTTCTCCCTGCCAGAGCTCTGCCTTCCACTACCTTTCTCTGACCACATTACTATAATATTTTCTTTATTTTTAACTAAAACCACTCGTTCCTTTTTTAAGCCATATTTGTGCATAGCCATGTCTTCTTCAATAAATATAAAGGCCTTGTAAGATGAAGAAAACTGATCCTAGAGATTTATTCAGAAAGCTGACTTCCTAGGTATGGCCTGAAATTGGTACAAGTTCATCTCACAAACTTGCTGTGTTTGCAATATGGCAATAAACAGGGCCCAAAGGCACTATTAAATAGACCACACCATTTAAAGACTTCATTTAGCCTTTTGTGATTGAGATATAATTCACATACCATAAAATTCACCTTTTAAAAGTGTTCAGCCATCTAAACAATGATTCCAGAACTTTTTTTTCTTTTTCTTTTTCTTTTTTTAGTTGTGAGCATTTTTTTTTTTAAACCAAAATACCCTGGGCATGAACAAAGAAGCCCTTCAGTGTCCCCTCCAGGCAGTCCTGCCCCACACCCTCCCTTGAGGCATCACTGGATATGGTACTCCCTAAAGCATTTGGTGGGATGCCCTTCTGGCACTTCTCACACCACATGTTGGTCTGTGAGTGGCAGAGTGCACGCCGGGGCCTCTTGTCCTGGTGGATGATCCAGTGACTGATCATATCAAAGCAGCTCTCAGTTTCCAGCCACCTGCTTATCTCCCTTGAGAAGATATGTCAGCACTGCTCTCCAGATACACACAGGTGATGTATCTCCGGAATGCAGGGAGGTCTACCTGGGCATCTTGGCAGCAGAGCCTGTGCAGCTGCCGCATGTTATTGAGGGTGGCATTGATGGCGTAGCCAATGAAACTCGAGTACAGATTCATGCCCCAGGTCTTCACCTTGTAGTTGGCGATGTTCTGATCCATCCAGCTGACACCTCCCACCTTTTCCCCGGTACAGCCTTCCCAGTGACAACTGGTAGACCTGGGTCCATGTGTTGGCTGCTCCCTGGTACCGACTCCTCGGCTTCATCGGCTCTGTGCTTACTGTACTGGAGCAGATGTTGACCACACTGCTCTCATGCCAGCAGCACACAGTGATCTCCTCACCCTTGTCCACTTTGTAATCAAATAAGCCCCTCTTCATTTTTTTCAGCTTCTTGGAATCTTTAAGGGACCATGTCTTAGTCCTGTACTCACTGATAGTTCTGTGGCCTTTACCCTTTTTTTCCTCAAAATGGACAGCAGCTTGACACTTGTAAAAACCTTGTCAAAAATACATGGTATGGGGTGATGGTGACTCAGCAGGCAGATTTCTCACCTGCCATACCAGAGACCCAGGTTTATTCTTCATGCTTGCCCGTGCAGGGAAAAAAAAAAAAAATTGTCAAAAGATATGTGGTATGGCAGGCAGCCTTGCTGCTGAAGTGCATCCGCAAATTTTATCACCATGCTGCCTCCTAAATCCAAGCCTCATCTGGCTTGGTGAACAGTGTGCCCTGAGAGGGCTAGAACCACACTAAATAGCTTCTGCTGGTTGTCACATACCAGGTCTTACAGGCAAGTGGGAAGGCTTTCCCATGTGCAGCTCCTTGGACCCGCCCAACCCCCCCAAAGTAATCACACACGGCTCTGCAAAGCTGTAGACCTCTTCCAAGCGCGCATACTTTGGGAAGCTGCAGTGTATCCAGATGAACTGGATGCCTTGGCAAACCCATCAGTTCATCATTATCTGCAAAATGCAGCTATGAGAAGATCGACTCAAATCTGTCCCTTCTAATTGCATCGGCCACAAGGTGGTGATGTGAATTGGGAGATATGTCCCAAAACATTCTTCTTCTTCTCCTTGGATAGCAGATGTACACTTAAAATTAGAATGCCGAAAACATACTTTAACTCCTGAACTGTGAGACCCAGGTTGAAATTTTTCTGCCAAGCATAACCAATGAAATTAATGGTTCCTTCGTCAAAAAAACTATTTAGAGAAGCTCGGTTCTGGCTTTTAAGATACTTGATATGAGGATCTGAAGCTGTCCAACTGCCAAAGTCAGATCAGATACCCCTTATGGTCCAAACACGCTGTGAGATCCAGTGCCTGTCTTCTGCCTCTTCCTTGCTGGCTGCAACTCCCGATCGCTATTGTCTTCCCAAGTGCCAGAGTCCTCAGACACAACAGAGGCATGCAGCAGGCTTGCAGGCAGGTAAGCGACTTGCTGGCCATGTTCATCACCTGCATCCTCATTGGTGAAGTTCCCTGCAGCATTCTCAGGCGGCGAGATGAAAATACCCCCATCATTGCCAGACTCTTCTTCCTTTGCAGCATTGAGAAACTCGGGCAGCTTAGTGGATTTCACCTTTGAGTGTGCCTCTCACTCAGCAGTGGTATGTCTTAAGGTTGAAGCCATGATGAATTTTGAGCAGCTGATGGGGTTGTCATCTTTTCTCCTAGAGTCTGAGAATTGGACACATGGGCACTTGTAAAACCTCAAGTGGGCAAGTACTGAGATGGCCCCATCAGTGCTGCAGTGATGAGGGAGTGGTAGGGAGAAGGTCTCTCTGGGTTCAGAAGCACACACAGTTTGCACATCTGTATAGGGCCAAACCTGGGCCTGGGTAACCGCTCTGGATGCCATTACCAGTGCTGAGCCAAGCTGTTAAACAGAGCTGCGTCCACAGCCACGCCCCTGGCCCACCTCAGGGGACCTGGATCCTGGGGCCATCCAGACGCAGAGGGGCGGCCAGGGACCATAGAGATGCCCTGTCCTCCAGGACGCCTGGAGCAGCCCCGGAAGTGCTTTGGGGCGGGAGGGGAAGATGTAGAGCTATGCCCCATCCATGCTGGCTGACCCCCTCCCACTGTTTTCACTCGCACCTCTCGACTCCATATTCACCTAAACACTCTCCTCCTGATTCCAGAACTCTATCATCCCAGAAAGAAACCTCATACCCATTAGTAGTCACTCCCTCCAGCTCCTGACCCACCCACTAATCTACTTGATATCACTGGGCTTTTTTCAGTGCTCTAATGGAGTGACGTTACAGACTCGCTAACGGTTGTTAAAACAAATATATAAAGTGATTGATGAATTATTTCACCAAATATGAAGTGAGACATTTTATTTAGTCATCACTGAAACAGAAACTTAAGCTATAAAATGTTAATTAGGCTATAAAATGTCCAAAGCATTCCAGTTAGTTGAGGTTTTATTCTAATTTATCCAGCCAGTCATTGACAATGAATAGAAACATTCAAGTTCATCGCTTCTGCCCCCAGTTCCTTTCTGGCTTCTTTTACTTGCTTTTGTGGATCCATCTACTTGGAATTGCTTTACTTAGAACCCACATATTGGTAAGTTTATGAGATGAGTTGTTCATTTCCTTACCAGTACTTACTCAGCAGTTTGAGAGCTCAGTCTTCCAATTATAACTAGTTATTGCTTGAAGATCACCTTTCATCCTAGCAGTTTATGTACCATGGATCTTCATAAAACTCAACTTGTTTTTGAAGTTAAGTTTCCAACCCCCTTGGGAAAGCTCATATTTTAAGTGACAGGCAAAATGTGTCCATCCCTCTTACCTCTCCTTATCAGGCCAACCCCCCTGGCGTCCTGGCCCTTCTGGATGAAGAGTGCTGGTTCCCTAAAGCTACAGATAAAACCTTCGTTGAAAAACTGGTTCAGGAGCAAGGTTCCCACTCCAAGTTCCAGAAACCTCGGCAACTGAAAGACAAAGCTGATTTCTGCATCATACATTACGCAGGGAAGGTGAGAGTTCTTGTGCTAAAGAGCTGCATGAAAATTGCTGTTTGACATTTTTACTGCATCTTATGAAAGTGTTACAAAAGGGCTGATGAGCATTTATAACTGCTTAAATGCCTTACAATTGCATCACTTTTAAGATGACCAGTTTTGGGGGTTGTTCTAAGAAGGTTTTTGGTAAAGGCTTAAAACGTTTTTGCTTTTGCTTCTGCTTCCCGCCCGCCTGGCTGAGCGCGCAGGTGGACTACAAGGCCGATGAGTGGCTCATGAAGAACATGGACCCCCTCAACGACAACGTGGCCACCCTCCTGCACCAGTCCTCCGACCGGTTTGTGGCCGAGCTCTGGAAGGATGGTAAGAATGCGCTCACGTTTGCAACTCAGCTTGGCTGGAATCCTTTATAATTAATGTTTATGTATGGTTCCTATGTATGTGTATATTTTACTTAGAACTTTTTTTCCCTAGAGCAGGGCTGCCGGTATATCGGAATTTATCCGTTTTAAGAATACTTGGGTAGAGAAATGGAGAGCGAGATAATCTGCCTTCTGGGTCAGATGCTACAGGGAGTGTGGGACTGTCCTGAGCCCAGGCCATAGAGAACTACACAGGCCTCAGACCACCCTACCCCCATGCAGTTAGAGTCTAAGGGTGCCGGGACACAGCCTGAGAAGGCCATACATGTGCATTTCCCCAGTGTTGGAGATACCCAGTTCAGCTGCATCCCCTTCCCCACACCTGGCCCCCTGGACTCATACAGAGTGGCTGGTGACTCTCAGGTACACTCATACACATCATTTGCTTTTATTTCCATCACTCTGTCATTCTTTTGGTTATATGAACCTCCAGTGAAAAGTCCAGTGATTTTGTTTTAGGCTAGAAGGCTTTACTAGTAGCAGAAAAACAAAATGTCTGTGTTTTCATGCATCGTGGGAGCCAGTACCTTCCGGTAGAGCTCAGCACTCCTGCTCCATATCGTCCTGGTCCCATCATACTCTTTGTGGTCATCGACCACGCAGGCCCCTCAGCCCTAGAGCTGCCTCAGGCCTATCTTGGTTCACTTCTGCTTTTAATGTAGCATCTCTAGACCTTCTAATCTGGCTGCCTTCTCAGAGGTAGAGGGGAAGAAACACAGAAAGCACAAAAGAAGGGGGTTAGGGCAATTGGGACAAAAGGAGAGAGACCTAAAAAAAAAAAGAGCACAGAGAAAATGAGCGGAGGAGACGTCACCACCAAAAGATAATCTTCCCCAGACTGGCCACGTGCATGAGATCAAGTAAACGTTAGGGTGCTGGAGGGTGCTGCACTCCGACAGGTGGGTGTCCTGGAAAGAAATTGTGCGCCTGAGATTGAAAGGGAGGGGTCAGCAAAAAGGGTAGGTTCCACCAGGTGAAGCAGAAATTTCTGATCTTTGAACCTGTAAATGAGAGCTTTCAACTGCCTGACATACCTGCTGTTGGTGATGCTTCCTGAGCTCCAAGAGAGGAATAAGCCCCAGGTAGAGTTTGCATTCCTTCAGAGATTAAGTCGCCTCTCCCCATTATTGCAAGGAAACACTAGAATGGGATATGGACACAGGACAAAAGCTGCAGAAAAGGTTCTGAGCTTTGGTTGCCAGAAGACAACAGTGCTGGAAAGACCAGCACTGTGAATGCAGGCAGCACATGTCACAAAAGAGGAGATGGGTTATGTAGTCAGTGACGGATGTTTACCTTCTTCAGGAATTAATTCAGAGTGTCTGGGGCAGTCTGCAGGCTACAGGGTCAACACGGTACTCAGTCCCTTCCAGGTCTCTTTTAAGCTCCTCAAATGCAGGAAAGGGAATAAGGGACATAGACAGATTGTTGAGGGCCAGAGGTTTCTGGAGATGCCAGACATACAACAAAGGAAGGGTTGACCTTTTTTTCCCTGAAGTGCTCAAGTAAAATGTCATGAAGGATAAGGTGATTTTTCATATCTTTGAAGGATATTGAATAAAAGTCACACTTCCTGAGCACTTACTGACTCCCAGCCAGTGTTTTAAGCCCCAGTTGACAAGCATTTACTTGGTAATCACCCCTCAGCCCTAGGGGGGTGAGAGGCACTCTTGAGGACGTCACTGAGCGATGAGAGTGTTTCCGTAAGTGCAGCTGATGGGGGTAGAGGGGGTGGGCGGTCTGGGCAGCAGAATGACCCCAGCGTGGCCCCAGGATTACCCAGCAAGGAGTCCCCCAGGGGTGACGTGCCATGACTTTCTGTCTGTACAGCCAAAAGGGATGGGGGTAATAAATGAGGCTGGGGTTGTAGGTTGAGACCAGACTGTAAGGAACCCTGTTTGCCCATCTCAAGCTTAACTTGGACATTGGTAACTAAACCATGTGATGCTCCCAAAGGTCTGTGAGCTAGGGTAGGCACCTAGTCTGAACTCAAGGAAGTAAAACTGACAGCGGTTTATCCAGTGGATGAGCATGAGAGACTCTGGAAGGGGGCATTGAGTTCATGGGCTAACATGTGAGGTGACAGGGTGACAGCCAGGGGGATGGAAGGAACGCTTGAGAAAAGGGAGTAGAGGAGTTGGGAGTTTGGCCATTGATGGCTTAAAAACTGGTTTCCTCTTAACTTCATTTTGAATGATAAGAAAAGCAGGGATTTGGGGAGTACCGAGAGTATGATAAAGGGAATTAGGTCTTGGGTTTACACACTTGTTCTGACTTACTAACTGCTTTTTGACTGCCTTGTTTTTTCTATTCCTTAACTAAAAATAGTGTTGTGAGAAACACATCTTGAGCACTTGACCCCTTCATTTAATGCTCTGTGTCTAATCATGTGCTTACCACTGTAATAATCTGTGAAATGGATTTAAAATTAATGAAAGACATATCCCTGCCCTTCAAGAGCCTGTAATCCCATTAAGAAATCAGGGTATGCACACACAGGGATCGGCTTGAGCTGTCTTCATCTTGGATCCCAGATTGCTGGGCTTCTCCTTCCACTCTTCTCTCACTTCACACTTCACTATCCCCAGATATCAGAGAAGCCTTCAACAGCGTGGTTCAGAGGTTTTAGGACTGGAAGACTCAGCAGGCAAGGGTGGAGGTGGGGGCTGGGCAGCTTTGTATCGCAGATGAGATGTATTACAAATAGAACCAGGTCAATAGAACCAGATTCCTTAACTGAATTTCTGTGCTTTCCACTTACTAGATACCAAAAAGTTATTTAGTCCATTATATGTGTGCTTAAGGGGACATTCTTGCAAGCTTATAGAACTCCTTCAGTCCTGGCATGAGCCCTTCCATCTGTCCCTGTCCACAACGCTGACCCTCAGACTCCACTGTTTTAGCCCGACTTTCTAAAGGTATGCAGCTTGGGAGGGTGTATGCCCACTTTTGTCAAAACAGACTGCAAAACATCCTGTTCACCCTGCGTTTGATTTGACTCTTTCGGCTTCTGCTCTGAAACAGCCCTATGTGTTTGCCATCCTGATAATGTTGCTACTACCAGGAAACACTGCGGTTCCTCTGCTTACTTGGACGGGGACTCAGTTGAAGCTCCAGAGAGGCTCTCACAGGTCCCTCTGTCGGGAGGGCTGACCTTCAGGGCGGAAGGCAGGCAGGGAGACTGAGCCCCTGTTGTCCAGTCTCGAGGACTGTATGTTTCATACATGACGTCGTCAGTGCAGGCACAGAAGTTTGAAGAGGGTTCTGAGATGAAAAAGTCATCACTGCTCACTCTGGATATAGAGATCCCTTGATATAAAAGGAAATAACTTAGCCTTTAAAAATCATGGAATTATTTTCCCCTTTTTATACACTTAAATGCAAAAGCCACTGACATGTAGGCAATTAATTTAATGTAGTTTGCCTGTGAAGATATAATATCTTGAATATAAAACATTTTGTGTTAAAATAGAATTTGTGCTAAGAGTTTAGAGTTTGCTCAAGGCCAAACTAGGAAAATACAATTTATTGGTGGCAGCCCTGCCCTAGAGATTCATAGTGCCATACTTTTTGCTAAACAATGTTGTTTGGGGATCTCTACTAGTTGCAAAGGACTTCTTGCCATTTTTTGAGGCTTATGTAGAGCAAAAACTAAAGACTGCATTTTCATGTAAATGTGCCTCCTAGGATTTTTCATGAGTTACAGTATGATCGATAAGTATCATGTACTTACAGTTTGAAATTATTTTAAATTTAATTGGCAAAACCATGTAAAAAACTGTATATCTTGTTGCAGATTTTCACGTTTTGCTGTAACAGGCGTGAATTTTGGCTTCCTTAATGATAGTTAACCTATCTTACAGGAATTCATATTTGAAGTAAATTGTCTTACAGAATCTATATTGGAAGTAAAATTACACAGCAGTTTGAATTTTTGACGATAATAGCAACTTACACTTAAATTTATCGAAGTGCTCTTACTGCAGTCTTGTCCTAATTTGCTAATTGCAAGATAATTTTATGATGGATAACTCAAATAGTAACTTGTTATTCTTAGATTTCATCCTTCATTTACATGGGGATAATCATTAAACATTGATACGCCATATTGCTCATACCTGGAGTTGGGGATGTGTTCTTTTGAGCCAGATTAAATTTATTTTATAAAGAACCTTGTCCAAATGTGCAAATTCTCTATCTAAACAGTAATGTTTGCATGGGATCTGCTCAGGACTACTTTTGTGATGTCGAATGTCTTGCACACTAACTGAAGTGTTTGTGTATTTGCTCTTCTGTCCTTCTGTTTTTGCTGTTTCTCTGCTTTAGAGATTCAGAATATTCAGAGAGCTTCTTTCTATGACAGTGTTTCTGGTCTTCATGAGCCACCAGGTGAATGTATGAAAAGCCTGTAGGTCTTCCAAAAGAGAAGGGCTTTAAGCCCACAAGAAAACGGCGTGGGGTGCTGGCCGGGGGGCTGGGGAGGGCAGGGTAGAGTGGGGAGGTGGGGTGGTCTCTGGTTTCTGTTTTGTTTTGCTCACAGGCCTGCATGAACCTTTCATTTCATGCTCACTTTTATTATTCTTCAGGGTAATTGTTTAGTGCATAAACAATTCACTCGCTACTGCCTACACATTGCTGCTTCTTTTATGCATAGCACTTACAGCACTGCGCCTCAGAAGGTACGCCATGGCCTTTTCCAAGAATGCCTTTTTGATACACAGTTCTCTAAAGGAATTTAGGAACTGATCTGCTGAATATTTCCTTTGAGTCACCTTTAAATTTTTCAACTCCAAGGAATTCCAAGGCATTTTTTTCTTTCAACACTAACATGTTGTGAACAAACAATTACATAACTTATCTCAGGCATGTGGGTCTCATCATTGTACCTTTTGTTTGGAATTTGTGTGCATATCTAGCTACTTGGCCTTTTCTTTTGAACTGAAGGCACTGAAACTATCTACAAGGCTTGCTAAGAAAGAGGGGAGTGGTGTTTCAATTTGCCCATTGAACTCAGGGGGTCTGGGCGCTGAGGTCTAAATCCTTAGCCTAGCCACGGCTAGTAGGCCCCAAAAGCTCAGCCTAAAAATGAAGGTCACCCAACCTTCTAGTTGTTCAGTGAAATTGGCAGGTAGCAGATATCAAAGATAATGTCAAATTCATATTTTGACTTGGAACATGAAAATGCCAAGATGCAAATCTATCACAAAAGTATAATTTTAAAGGAATGTGCCCACTTTAATCCCAAGTCACGATTCCTGCCATCACATTCTAGCTCACATACTACAAAAGTAGGTTGCCAGCATGAGGATTAAGGAAAAAAAAAAAAGAAATATTATGCCAGAGAAAGCCTGAGCTGGAATGAAGATTTCATAGAAGAACTCCAAAGGAAGGTATCTTCAAACACAGTCATCTTTGGGGCTTGGGGAGAAATCAAGGAGAAAGAAAGATTTTATAGTCTCCACGGGACTTGTGCTCTGTGAGGTTGGCACTTGGTCCTTTGGACTTTCTCCCTAAATAGATTATCTGGTGCCCTGTTTAGATTAATTCCCCTCAACTCTTTTAAAATTCTGATTTCTTAGGAGCTCTGGAGCAGGGCAGTCCCTGCCTTTGCTCACCATCTCCTCAGCACCTGGCACAAACAGGCTCAGCAGGAATGAGTCGCTGAGTGAGGGAATGGTTGAGCAGGTGAAAACTGTACACCCAGTTTTCAGATGCAGTACCTTTGTCGCTCTCACCTGCCTTTCCCTCTTGCAAAGCATGTACTCTTCCCCGTGGGACTGCTGTCTTTTGAGTGTGGAGAAGAGGTCTTTTTCTGTACAGCAGGATCACATGCAGGTGTTTTGGATGATGTCTTAGGTGATGTCAGTCTGGCCAGGAGCAGCTCCCTCACCTTGGCGCTGGAAATGTCCCTGGTTCCGTCTTTCTTGGTGAGGTCTCCCTTGGTTGAGCCATTCGGCTGAAGCAAGTCTCGGGGGTCTCAGTCTCTTCTTCTCCTTAGGGGTCCAGCCATCCCTCATGGTGAAATAATCTGATCTTTGAAATGATGTACATTAATTCTACAGCAGAATGTCTGTTGTCTCACAATGTACATATGGATTCAGAGGAGCTCTCAGAGAAGGGCGGTGTCTGAAAATGTAAGGGCTTCAGTATTTTCCGTGATTTCTCTGGAGACAGTGGATGAAGGAGTTTTTAGGGATCCAGATTTTGATTGCCTTGACATGCTGTTATGTAATGAGCATCTTTCTAAAGGAGATAACACAAAGCTTATTTGCATGCTGTGCTTCCAGGTACATTAATATTGGGAAAATAGCATTATGAAGGGCATGCAGTTTTTGAGAATGAAACTAACAGCTGGGATAAACATTGGTTTCCAGAAGTATCAAAGGACCAGGGTAGAAGGGAAGGGACCAGGAGGAGAAGCAGATTCCTAGAGACAGAAAATAGAGTACATACCAGTTTCTGTTATAAACAAAAGGACCATCTTCTTCCAAATTTATCTTGAAAGTCTAGAGCTGTGAGATAAACCAGTCAGGGGAGATGCAAGCAGGATGAACCTGCAAGGATTGTAACCTCGGTTTACAGTCACGGCTTTCTCACTGAAGATTAGTCTGTGATAACAGGGACTACCGATGGCTATTGACCCGATCCAAGATGTGTTTGGGCGGGCGGGGGGGGGATTATGTACAGACTGCCTTAATGCTATTTAGCTTATCTCTGCATTTTCCTTTGCAGAGTAGTACCACTTAGGTTCTTTGAACCTCCATGAGTGCCAGATTGCAGCTGACAAATTTAGAAGAAAAAGAGGAAAATATGAGAGTTTCATTTTTGATAGAGAAATTCTACCCCATCACCAAACTTTCAGTCTTTCTTAGAGGCAGCCCCTGGGACAGCAGCGCTTAGCTGGAGACTCAGGGCTGTCTAGTCACCCTCCCATAACCACTGAAGTCTCTTCTTGCCATAGTATAGGGGAAGCATAGAAATGAGGTTGTTTTAGCCACAGAAACTTTGAACCATGGTTTTGTTGTTGTCATCATCGTCGTCGTCGTCGTTGTTCCCAGTAAGTCATTAAGGGTAGCTCCACTTAAAATCAAGAAGCATGACTGATGAAAGTAACCATTGGATCTCCTTACAGATGATAACCCAGTGGTCATAACTCAATTTTAAGTGCTGTTTTAGAACCCTTGGTTTAGGTATGACACCATTTATATCCTTAGTTAAGTTGTCACCATTTTCAGTCATTTTTTTGTTGTTGTTGTTGTCCTTGCAAAGTATTCTGTTTCTTCACTTTTTTTCTTTTTTTTTTTTTAATGAGCCACGCCAACGCCTGGGAGCTCAAGGCAGAGCAGCTTTCAGTGTCTGCCACTTGAGTTTCTGAGAATAAGGGGGACAATGATACTTAGCTCTTTGGGTTCTTGTGTGCATTATATGAGGCAGTGAGAGTGTGTCCCTGGTGTGTGGGAAGCGTTCAAACGTGGTATCTGGATTTGCGGTGGCCATGACCACCTCCGCCACTGATGTCACTCCTGCACCATTGGTGCTACTGAGAAACCTAGCAGGTGTGTATTTCTTTGGTTTTTATTTAGTGTAAGTTTGCAGGCCACGCGATGCGCATTTGTGCTGTGCTGTCCAGGGCCAGCATGAATCAGTGGGACCTGCCAAGGAGGAGAGCAAGAGCCTGTGCTCAGCGGAAGCCTCCAGGAGTGGCTTCCTGGTGGCCCCTGGAAGGGATGGGAGCGTGTAGGTGAGGGCCAGGGAAGGGCACAGTGTTCAAATTCAGCCAAGTGCTTGGGATATGGACACTGCTTTTTCCTCTTAAATCACGTGCTTCCTTTCACCCTCTGGACTTCCTGGAATTTTTCTGAGAATTTCCAGATATTCCAAAACAGTTAAACAGCTTGGTTCTACCAGCTGTTATGTACCCATTGTCCTTGTTTTTTACTCTGTGATAGGGATAGCATGGTGATGGACTAGCTGAGGTTAAGATTGTTTCTAGGAATTCATAGCAGCTACACATTCGTTCCCAAGTCATTTTTTTTACCCCTTGGTAGCATTTCTGTCTAGGTGAGGGTAGAGCTGTCTTGATTTGTTTAAATGGGTGTTGATGGAGAGCCCGCCACCTGCCGGGCACAGGGGGATACGGCTGGAGGCCTTTTGCAAGGCTGTCACAGCCTGTGAGGAGGTTTCTCCCCTTTCTTCCGATTTCTAGCTGTATTAACTAGAGTGAGTTTCTGTAGAACTGGCTTAAATACTTCAGAATTAAATTGACTAGTACTAGTATTTTGGCCCATGCACAGATTTGACAACCATAAAAACCTCGTAGACCTTTGTCTCCTGAGATTGTTCCCTAGAACAAGAGCCAATTAAACATTTCACACTAGATACCATTCTTTATTTGAAACTGTTAATGGCTAGATGAAATACAGGATTAAAAATTGGAGCTTTTCTCTGAAATTTACAGATTTCCAGTCTGTGGAACGCAACTAATTTGCGTTCAGATTAGTTGATCAGATTTTATAGATTCATAAATTGGCTATTAGCCTAAAATACTTTGAATTCTTTTCAGGCTGGGGGTTGGGGGGGAACAGAATCATAAATTTAAATGCCTACTGAAAACCCTCACAAGGTTTTCCTAACGCTTTGGAGAGAAGCTGTTGTTAACAACCGGAGGATAAAGAGCCAGTCTGTATGCCAAAACCATGACTTGAAGACACTTTCATTTTTAGCACATCAGATCCTAGAAGGAGCGGCACTGCTCATTTCTCGGAACTGTCGGAGTCTTGTCTTTGCATTTTTTGCCTTTCTCTGCTCCCTGCTTTAACTGTTTTTAACAGGAAAATACCCTCTTAGAGATTTTCCTGGGTCTTGATTTTTATCGAGTAAAATCATGTATTATTAGTGTAGCCCAAATCATTTAATTAATTTCCCAAAGCATTTCTCTGTTACCTACCAGTTTTGCTTATTAGTGCAACCTGACCCTGAGTTTAAAAAAATTAAATTTTTGAATGATAGCTAAAAGAACTAAAAGTGCTAATTTTTTTAGAAAGCTGAAAGTCTAAAGCACTAATTAAAAAAATAGGAAATTTAACTTTAGATTACCCTACTAAAATTGAACCTGAAAATCAGAGTCATTACATTTTTTTGTTTACTACCCAGAAAACCCTGCGGGGACTGCATTAGTCGCAGACGCAGAGTCGTGTGTCACAACCACCCCTGCTGCCCGGGGTCCTGCAAACCCCACGCAGCCGACTCCCTGCAGAGTAAACGTGTTGCCGTCTCCATCGAGGTGGTCATGATCGTTCTTCTGGTAAATTCTGTGTTTTTTCAGCGGATGCCTATTACATGGCTGCCGTGTGCCTGGTCCTGTGCTCAGGCTGGTCTTGGGAGGTGGGGAGGCCGTACACACCCTTTGTGCTGAGGGTCAGCAGGGGCCAGCAGCCATGGGAACAGCCCCCGAGACCCTGTGCCCGCCAGATGCCACAAAAGCTCAGTCCAGTGGGGACGAGACCACAGGAGTGTGGAAAGGTTATCATGGAATCTTTAGTGGCTGGTTTGACTTAGGACAGGGAAGAAACCAGAGCCTAGGAAGACTTCCTTGAGAGAGTGAAGCACAGGAATGGAAATTTAAAAGGCGTTTACTGGGGTGACTGGGGCTGGGGGGGGGGGGCCCTTCCTGACAGAAAGGAGAGGATGGAAGGCATTATTGTGTCTGAGAAAACACAACTTTTTGTATGATTGGCGTGTGTGTGGATAAGTGGTGTACCAGGTACGTTTGTTGAGCCCCTGTTTTTCAGGCACCTCGACTCCAGAGGGAGGTCATGTTGGCTCTGTCTCACAGAGGAGGAAACTGAGGCCTGGCGACTACCCCAGGTCTCACAGCTCATGAGCTCATAAGTGGCCACCCACTAACATTGGGAGAAATTGAAAGGTTTTCAGTATAGCGATAAATGACTTCTTAGTTTTATCTTCCAGAAATGGGGCAACCTTATAATTTATCATCCTAACTGGGACATTTCCGAGGGGAAAGTGAGAGCTGCTCATCGTCACCCTGGGGCAGAAGGCACAAATCAAAGGCTCGGGTGGGGGGAGCGGGTCCGAGGAAGGGAGGAGGTTATTGCAGAATCCAGGTGGGAAAGAGGAGCCCACAGTAGGGTGGTGGAGAGGAGGGGATGACATCTGGGAATTTGGCTTGGCCAGTGTGGTGATCACTGAGACATGAGCCAGGGGGCCCAGCTGACCCCTGGTTCTGGTCTGCATTACCAGGGGTTGTGTTTGGATAGGAAATCCAGAAGGAGGTCCAGGAAGAGGGGCGGGGTAAAGAATGCACTCTGCTTGAGGAGGCGGACCCTCCGTCCCTTCTTCCATTCTACCTCCCTCCTGTTTCTGGCCGCTTCTCATCCCCCTTATCCAGCGCCTCCGCTCTTGAGCTCCTTGAGGCTTGGTCCTAGGCCCTCATCTCTTTCTCTTCCTTTAGGTGGTCCCATCCAGTCCCATAGCTTCAAGTACTGTCCATGAGTCAGCACCTCCCAAACTGTCTGTTTAGTTCAGCTCTCTCTTAGCAACAGAGTGGAATATTCAGTCATCGACTTCATCCCATCTCCACTTGGATGTCTCACAGGAGGCATCCCAAACTTAGAGTTCGAATTCTGTCTTCCCATCCACAAAACCCACTTCTGTCTCTGACTTCCTCTGGCTGTAAGGGTACCACTGGCCACTCAGTCACTGAAGCCAAAATCCTGGGAGTTATTCTTGAAAAGCACGTTGATTTTCCCAAGTCAAACCATGTTTTGATGCTGTCTTCTCAGTAATCTCACTAGTTCAAGCTCCCCCCATCTGTCCTGGAGCGTGAACCACAGCAGTGGTTGTCCGTCCGTTTCCTACCTTCACTTACCCAGGCCAGCCAGCGTGAGCTTCCACCTTCTGTGCCTTCCCATCACCCCAAGTTGGTCCATGAGAGCCCAGTGCCATCCCACTTGTGACTCTTTCTCCCCTCGTCTCTCCCCCCACCCTTCCTCCTTACGCTGTCTCCTCCTGCTACTTCATCGGCACTAGCCTTCTTTCACTTCATCCTACCCCTGTCCCTTCACACTGACTGGTCTGCTTTCCATTGACTCATTCTTTTTTATTTTTTTTCCTTTTTTTTTTTAATTGCAAAATAAACCATATATATATATAAAGGCAATAAACGGCAAAATACATTTTAACAAGTAGCTATAGAAAAGATTTCAAAATTTGGTATGGGGTACAGTTCCACAATTTCAGGTTTTTCCTTCTAGCTACTCTAAGACACCGGAGACTAAAAGGAAATACCAATATAATGATTTAGCAGTCACTCATTTGTTAAATCTTGTCTTCTTTGTTATAACTCCTCCTTCTCCCAATCTTTAGGGATATTTGGGTTATGCCCATTCTAATATTTTTTTGTTGAAAAGAGTATTGACAGTATGGGATAGGGGGATGGAACTGGTTGATGTTCTTGGAGAGACTGGCCCCTCTGGGTATCAGTACTTATTGTGCCTCAGAACCATCTGAAGGTTTTAGATTTCTGAAAAGTAAACTTAGTGCATGAGACTTTTGTAGAATCACATATAGAGCCCTGGGTGTTCTTTAGGTTAACAGGGATGATGTTGGTTGGGGCTTGCCACACCATGGTAATTAGCATTATCTAGTTGAAGCTTGTGTAAGAGTAGCCTCCAGAATAGCCTCTCAACTTTATTGAACTCTCTTAGCCACTAGTACCTTATTATGTTAAGGTACTCTTCCCCCTTTTGATCAGGAAGGCATTCTTGATCCCACGGTGCTGGGACAGGCCCCTCCCTGGGAGTCATGTCTCACGTTTCACCCTTGGATGTCATGTCCCACGTAGAGGGGAAGGTAATGATTTTCCTTGCAGAGTTGGGCTTAGAGAGAGAGGGGCCACATCTGAGCAACAAGAGAGGTCCTCTAAAAGTAACTCTTAGGCATGCCTATAGGTAGGTTAAGCTTCTCTGCTACAGAAATAAGCTTCCTAAGAGCAAGCCTAAAGACCACAGGGTTGGCCAATTAACTTAGGAGTCCCTGGCATATGAGAGAGTGTCAGGGGTTTTCCAGGTAGGAAAGTTTAATAGTTCCATAATTTTTTTCCAGTCCCTCAAGGGACTTTGCCAATACTTTTTCTTTATCTGCCATACATACACTGGGATGTATCTGGGTATTACACTAAGCTATACAGAATTAGAAGCGCTTGTTTCCATTCTGGCTCCATGTGTTTGGGTTGTTTAAATGAGCTATCCAGACAGGTTGAGTTAGATTGTGTCATTATCTTCGTCTTATCCTTTAGGTATTAAATGTCACTTCCCCACGGAGCTCTCTAGTCACCCACCTGTCTCTCAGCATTCTGTTCTCTTCTTTCAGGGCATTTCTCACTATCTTAAATTATATTTCATGTTTAATTCATTTATTCACTAACATACATGCATCAAGCCTCTGTTACCTGCCAAACATCATGCCAGATGCAAGGGCTGCAGTGTTCGCAAAGAACGACACACTAGGCACATGGTGAGAATTTGTGGAAGGCAGGCACTTTGGGGACATCTGGGTGGAGGTGCTTGTAGAGAGTAGGATATAGTGCCAAGTAGTCAGGTGTATCTAGTGAAAGTCATAAACAAGATCATTCAGGGTGAGACTACCATTTGAGAAAAAGCAGTCAGTCAAGTGATATATGTCTGTACTTGCATCTTCCCTTATTCTAGAAAGTATTTCATGAGTCGAATTTGGATCCTTAGTGCCAATATGTCCAGAATCAAAGTGCAGTCACCAAGGAGTGACTGGAGTAGCTTGAGCATGAGATGGAGAAACAAAGAGGTGAGGTTCATAACAGAAGCCAGGAGTGGAGAGAATTCTCAGAATGCTGACGTGATGGTCATCAGTTATGTGTACAGTGTCTAGAAAAATAAGAATTGGGTGGTGTTATTGTCTTGGCAATTGGCTAGTCATTGCCTGTGTAGTATTGGGCAGGACAGAAGGAGAGGGTGGAAGCCAGTTAGCTGCACGGGGAAAAATTAGTGGGTGAGGATGTGGAGTGGCGAGTGTAAATGACACCAGAAGGAAGTTTGGGTGCATGCAGGGTTAGAGGAAGTTCAT
The DNA here is from genome assembly GCA_004026745.1 of Myrmecophaga tridactyla. Taxonomy (NCBI): domain Eukaryota; kingdom Metazoa; phylum Chordata; class Mammalia; order Pilosa; family Myrmecophagidae; genus Myrmecophaga; species Myrmecophaga tridactyla. Next base: position 19,417 of record PVIY010013290.1, on the reverse strand, counting down.
TTGATTTGTGGGTTGGGCAGGCAGGGGATTGGTGCTGTTCTCTGCTGAAGTACGGAGCAAGTGAAGGCACAGGAGAGCATGGTCATCTATGAGGTGAATGACGGGAGTACAAGCAGGAGAACTAGCCTGGCCTAAACCCTTGAGCTATGTCTTTGCTGGAGAGAGGTTTTAACAGAATGTGCTGCAGGGGAGTGCAGTGCTTGGAAGTCAGCCAGATTGCACCACCTGGTCCCAACTTCCATTTAAGACCTGCCCGGACCACGGTTGAAACTTCATTGATTATTGGGAATTAAATGAGATCTTGCTTGTAAAACCTTCCACACAGTGCCAGGTCCCCATGTGCTTTCTGTTGTGGAGAACAAATGGAGATTGGAGGGGCTGTTAGGTAGAAAAGTCACCAATAAGAATAGCTCAGCTGATAGTCTGTTTTAAAAATACTTCAGTCATGGGTTTCATTCATTCACCACAGGTTTTTAAGGAGAGCCTCTCATGCACCACATGTGTGCCTGTGCGCCGGGCCGGCCTTGTTTATTATCTCAGCATTTGAAGAATTTGGTCTATGTGGATAATGTAAAATGCTCGCTGCTTTAATAAAAGAGTAACATCTGAAAGGTTTGACCATTGAACACATAGGAAGCCTAGGCATTTGTTCTTTGCAGAAGATTCCCCCTGCATTGTGTTCCTGCCCTTTCATAAGCGTTCTTCATGCTTTAAGGAAAGAGCAGAAGACATACATACTGCTAAAAAAAACCTCTGAGCTGATACAATCTAATCATCCAGCATTTGTTCCTGAACGTTTAATGCCTTTTCTTATTGAAAATCTAATGACTAATTAGAGATACCTCTGGTCCCTAATCCCTGAGCATATTCATTAAGTGGATTTACTTTGTTCATTCAAATATTTTTATGCATATTCTGAGACTCTGTCACATTGTCACATAGTCCATGTGTCAGTAAAGCCAGCCAGTGATCTTTCATTTACAAAGTAACTGTATATGTAACAGTCCAAAGGGTTATCAAAGCCAATGAATTCCTGTACCTAGCACAGTGGAAGTCATCTGCTGGTATGTGTAGTTTGACGTTATCAGAGCACTACAAGATCTTGCCATAGGAGTGTTTGGCTGTTGGTTCCACGGCTTGTGCAGTGTCTAATATGCTGACTGCCCTACCTATATGGCACTTCTTATCATTGTCCCACAAAGCTTGTGCTGCTGCACTATCACTGTCTTTTCTTTCCCCGCGAATGAGTCGGATTGGCCTTATTTCCCTCTTCTCTTTCATATTCCCCAGTGGACCGAATTGTGGGTCTAGATCAAGTCACTGGTATGACTGAGACTGCCTTTGGCTCCGCCTACAAGACCAAGAAGGGCATGTTCCGTACAGTCGGGCAGCTCTACAAAGAATCCCTCACCAAGCTGATGGCAACTCTCCGGAACACCAACCCGAACTTCGTTCGCTGCATCATTCCAAATCACGAGAAGCGGGTACGTGGCAAGCAAAATATCTGGCTGGTATTTAAAATCAATCTATGTTGGGTTACAAAGATTGAGCTGTAAAACTGTCGTGTTCCTGGTTAGGCTGGAAAACTGGATCCGCATCTGGTGCTGGACCAGCTCCGCTGCAACGGCGTCCTGGAGGGGATCCGCATCTGTCGCCAGGGCTTCCCCAACCGCATCGTCTTCCAGGAGTTCAGGCAGAGGTACCTCTCACTTTCAGGTGTTTTTTTTTGGATATGTGTCAGACCTTATCTCGATGTTAATCAAAATGGTGAGCTAATGAGGAAGGATTTTTCCTATTCCCTGGATAATCCAGTTTTCTGTACTTTAGGGGAAAAAAATATTACTAGTCAAGAATATTAAGTGTTAGAGAAATAGCCCCTGTCCTCAAGGCGCTGATATGTTAGTATCATACAAAGCAGGAGACTTACTCATTTAGACAGTTCTAGCTGGGATTTAAACATAGTTATTTTAAAAACTGATTTTTAAAAAGTATATGAGTAATGTATGTTCCTTCTAGGAAATTTGAACATACAGAGAAGTAAGAAGTAAATAAAAATTATCTAGAAGTGACTCCTGAAACATTGTGGGATATTTCTTTCCAGCTTTTTCTATAAATATATGTATGTGTGTGCAGGTGTTCCATATATTCCTAATATATATACACGCATGTTCTTCTTTTTTTTTCTTTTTTTTTGCATGGGCAGGCACTGAAAATCAAATCTGGATCTCCAGCATGGCAGGCGAGAACTGTGCATGTCTGTTCTTTAAAAAAGAATAGGGGCTAGGATAGATTAGAGCAGAAGGATTAAGAAAAACAGAGAGACGTTCAGAGTGCAATAAAAATGAATGAGAGGGCAGTGCAGTGGTGGCACAGTGGTAGAATTCTCTCCTGCCATGCCTGAGACCCGGGTTCGATTCCCAGAGCCTGCCCATGCCAGGAAAAAAAAAAAAAAAAAAAAAGAGGGCCACAGTGGCTCAGCAGGAGGAATGCTTGCCTGCCATGCTAGAGGACCCAGGTTCAATTCCCGGTGACTGCCCATGTTAAAAAAAAAAGAATGAGAACAAGTGATGGGAAATAATTATTTTTAAAGTTTATTGAGTTATTTTCTTTAATAGTTAATTTGGTTTGACTTTGTCTTCTTTCTCCTGGAAATCAGATTTCAAAGTTTGACAGCATTTGTTGTTCCATGAAATAAATAGGACAACAGGTCAAAGACTGGCCCTTTTCCCTTTCCCCACCATTCCAGATGGAATCCAGTCAAGAAGCTCTTCCATTCCCCGTTGGTTTTTGGGAAAGCCTCATTGTGGGCCATTGTATGATTAAATGGCCTGGTAGATTTTCACTTTTTATTGACAGGTATAGAAAGGACATAATTGGCATCTACGATACAAAGTTGATTGATGTAACAAAGATGCATTCTCTAATACAGCCACTAGAGAATTTTATTTTTGCTAAAATTTATTTGTGCAGTAATGTGCACAAGATTCTCAAGTGTACAGCTCGGTGAATTTCTGTAACAGCTTCATGGAGATGTAATTCACCTACATCACTTGTTTAAAGTGCACAATTCACTGGATTTTAATCTATTCATTGAGTTGTGCAGTCATCCTCACAATCAGTTTTAGAACAGTTCATCAGCCCAGAAAGATGAAACCCTTTAGTTGTCACCCCAGCCCTCCATACCTACTCTCCGACCCTAGGCAACTGCTACTCTAGTTTCTGTTTCTACAGGTTTGCTTATTCTGGACTTTTCATAGTAGTGGAATTCTATAATACGTGGTCCTTTGTTTCTGGCTTCTCTCATTTAGTAAACGTTTTCACGGTCCACCTGTGTTGTAGCATGTGTCTGTACTTCATTCCTTTTTATTGCCATATACTTTTCCATTAAATGGCTGTAGCACATTTTTAATTATTCATTCATCAGCTAATTTTTGCTTATTGTGAATAAAGCTGCTATGAACATTAGGATGCAGGTGTTTGAACACCTATCTGCAGTTCTAGGAGTTGAATTTTGGGGTGATATGGTAATTCTGTGTTTAGCCTCTTGAGGTACTGCTGGACTGTTTTCCTAAGTAGCTGTACCATTTTACATTCCCACCAGCAATACACAAAGTTCACATTTCTCCACATCCTCACCAACATTTGCTTTTATTTTTTTTATTATAGCTGTCCTAGTGGTATCTCATGGTGATTTTGATTTGCATTTCCCTAATAGCTAGTGATACTGAATATCTTTTCATGTGCTTTTTGGCCACTTGTATATCTTCTTTGGAGGAATGTCTATTTGGATCCTTTGTCCTTTTTTTTTTTTTGCATGGGCAGGCACTGGGAATCGAACCCAGGTCTCCAGCATGGCAGGTGAGAACTCAGCCTACTGAGCCACCCTGCCCATTTTTAAATTGGATTGTCTTTTCATTATTGAGTTGGAATATACTTCTTTATATATTCTAAATACAAGTTCCTTATCAGATATCTGATTTGCAAAAATTTTCCCCATTCTGTGGGTTATCTTTTCACTTTCTTGACGGTGTCCTTTAAAGTTTTTAATTGTGATAATATGCAGTTGATGAGTTTTCTTTTGTTGCTTGTGCTTTTGATGTCTTATCTAAACCTCAATAAAATTTTACATATGTGTACATCCACGTACACCACCACCCAGTTTGAAGTAGAGAACATTTCCAGCCTAACCTTCATCTCAAACCTGGACATTACAGAAAAACAAAACTACATTTCTCTCATGAACAAAAATGCAGAAACTTAATATAATTTCATTGCTTTGACAGAATAAAGGAGAAAAACCATATGATCCACTCAATAGATGCAGAAGAAGCATTTGATAAAATTGAATAGTCTGAAAACTCTCAGCAAATTAACTTCTTTTATCAGATATACATTTTCTAACAAAAAACCTTAAACTTAACATCACATTTACAGGTGAAATACCAACAGCTTTCCCCCTGAATTTGGGAACTGGAGAGGGGTGGCACTTTCAGCATTTCCTCTCAGCATTTATTGTATTAGTCGTTGTCTTGGACTTTTCATCTTTCACTCCCAGGGCCGGCCCCTAGGCAGAATCATGAAGTAATATGTAAGAGTTGGTTTAAGAAACCTCCTGAGGTCACACAGCTGCTGAGATGTGAGGCTGGGATTGGAATCCAGGTATTCTGGCTCCATGACCCAAGCCTTTTACTGCTCTGCTTGTGTAAACTCAGCTCAGAATTGAATTTACAGAAGGGTTGATAAAATCAGTAGTTTACAGCACCATTCTTAACCTAAGGGGATATCTTTTTCTCTAGTGGAGAGAGTACGGATATTGAGATTCATTCTTCTAACCTTCTGTCTACCCACACTTTATTTCCTTCATTATCTGTGCCTCATTTTTCCCTTCCGTAAATATAGAAGGAATAACCTTTACTCCTTTTCTACAACTTATTTCCCACCAATTCAGAAGCTATACTTAGTGTATACTATGAGTTTGGCGACTTTGATCTAGGAAGCGGTGGAACCAGGATTAGAACCAGGATTAGGCAGAGGCTTCCACGGTGGGTGCCTACACCACTGGGCCGGACTGCATTCCAGACAAGCATTTGGCAGCTAATACTTTCCTCTTACAACTCGTTAGAAAAGGCAAGCCCAGCCCTTTTTCTCCACGATGCCCCATGTGTTCTCGGGATAGTAGCTAAGTAACACAAAGAAATGAGTCTAGGCATGGCAATTTCCAGTCAGGGAATATGGCGACAAACAGCTCGTTAGCATTCCATTGGCAGTGGGTTTCCACAGCTGGTACAGTGTTCACATTACCATCACCTCGTGCTGAGCCAATGCTATCTGGATCCCCCAAGTGTTAGAGAGATTAGGGCAACGGTGGCCAGGCTGGCCACTGGCCGGCTGTCAAGTACAGCACCATCCAATGGAAGTATAATGCAAGCCACACGAAAAAAAAAAAAAAGAATCGGGTGTAACTAATTTCAGCAATTTAACCCGATTATATATAAAATATCGTTATTCCAACATTTATTCCATATAAAAATAACTCAAGGTACATTTCACCTCTTTTTCATGCTAAATCTTGGAAATCTGGTGTGTAGTTTTACTGCCTCGCAGCCAGCTCAGCCACGTAGCAAGTACTCAGTAGCCCCAAGGAGGCAGGCAAGTCCTAGGACAGACTCAGGATCTCCCTGAGCTTCACTCTGCTGAACGTGACTCTTGACTGTTGTTTTGAATATTCTAAATAGGAACCTGTGAAGACTACTTACACCCTTTTCCATAACCTCATAAATGCCTGCAAGGTAGCAGTGACATAAAGCATAAGGAGCCCGTTTCTCCTTGTAGCTTAAGGATGTGAATATTTTGTGGGAAATGAAGAAAAACAAACGGGTTTTAAGAACATGCTTTTGAGTCTTTTCTGCCCCAGCCTCCTAGTCTTTGACTTGGGTGAACTAACTTCATTTCCACTTTGCTTCTTAGGAGAAATAGAAACTAAATCTGTAGAAAACTTTGAATTATAACCTGGCTATTTCTTTCCTCTTTATTTAATGTATATTACCTAGTCATTTTACTAAAAATGAAACTCACAGTTAATAGATAAATATGTTCCCAAGCTTCTAGAAGAGATTTATTGGATGCTTTTCTTACAGGTATGAAATCTTAACTCCAAATGCTATTCCTAAAGGTTTTATGGATGGCAAACAGGCTTGTGAACGAATGGTAAGCTTTTTTATATTCAGAAATATAAACTAAACGAACTATAGATATGAGCTTTCTTATAGCAAAAAATAAATGGACTCTTTCTCTCTTAGATCCGAGCATTAGAACTGGACCCTAACTTGTATAGAATTGGACAGAGCAAGATATTTTTCAGAGCTGGAGTTCTGGCACACTTAGAGGAAGAAAGAGATTTAAAAATTACTGATATCATTATCTTCTTCCAGGCTGTTTGCAGAGGTTACCTCGCTAGAAAGTAAGTGGGTAATCCTGAATTTAATACCTGCTGAGCGTGTGGCATGTGCTCTGCATGTGGCATGTACTGAGCACTGTGTTTTCTGCTAGGTCTGCAGGAATGCGTGAGACATGTAAGACCCCTGTCCTTGTGGGAATTGCATTTTGTGGAAGAGGCAGTCAGGTGAAGGGCACACATTCTAAATAATGACATGTTTTGTAATAAGGAAACAAAAAGAGGCCAACCCCGACAGTTAAGAGGTCGGGAGTCCTGCTTCAGCTTGGGTCCTTGGGGCAGGCTTCTCTGAGACCAAAATCTCCAGGATCGGAAGGCACTGGCCCATGAAGAATTGGGAGGACCCTTCAACCTGGGTCCTTAGCGGGGGTGCAGAGACATGATATCAGGCAAGGAGCGGAAGCAGTCCTGTGCGGCTGGAGCCTGTGAGTGGGGTCAACCTGGGGGGCAAGTAGCTTAAAAAACAGGCCCTTGGTGGGTGTTAGAAGGTTTGTGGGGCGACACTGAGGGCTATCTGTATTTTAAAGTCCTCTGGCTGCTGTGCGCATAGTGGATTAGAAATGGGGCAAGAGTGGACGTGGGCTGGCCTGTTGGGAAGCTGTAGTGATTCAAATGGGCCCAAGAAGGTAGTGGTGGAGATGGAGGGAAACATTGGGTCTGAGATAGGACAAAAGAACTTAGAAATGGTTTAATTTAGAGGGTAATGCTTAACTTCTTCCTACAGAAGACTTGGACCTTAGGAGGAAGAGGAGTTGAGACAGGTGACTGGTTTGCCATGCAGACAGTGTGACAGACAGCATATGGAAGCCTAAAGTAATGTGCTCCGGGCATGGGTCAGAGAGCAGCCCAGGTGTGGGTCCCCAGGGCTTTACGCTGAAGGAGGCCGAGGCAGTTCTTGGGTGCCTGTGCACATAGCGTAGGACAGCACGGAAAAAAAGTAGCGTGGAAATTTGAAAAAGAAAGGATGTTATCCTTGGTGATTCCTGCTAAAAAAGGAAGGATGAAAGATAAACCTTTTATATTAAGGTTTACAGCATGTTTCAGTGATAAAGCAAACCTGCTTGTAGCAAACGCCAGATCCTCACTGTATCCACTGGACAGTGGCATGCCTGTATGACAGGAGTGGGTGTGGACATGCGCCCTCCTAAGTCTCAGTGCCGAAAGAAGGTTTTCCAACTGTCCATGAAATGAAGTATGTAAATTATGCAAGGGTATGCAGCTTTTTCATTGACATCTATACCATGCAAAATTTTCTTTGCGTTAGAAAATCAAAAACAAAGATATGACACCCACACTGTCTCATCTTAAAGACATAAAACTGTCACATCTGTGTAATCTGCTATGCAAGCCAGCATGTCTGTCATTTGAGGCCCCTTCCCCTATATATTTTAGTCACTATATATATGGTGGGATGGGGCTTAAAATTAGGATACATCAATAAAGGAAAGATAACCTATTCAAAAGAGCCAGCTTATAATGTGGAAGAAGGCAGAGCAGAGCTTAGAAGAGTAAAAAAGATACCTGTCTATATGGAAATCCATGAACCTGAGGCCAGAGTGCTCTCGAGGACATTGGGTAAACATCAAAAGATGGAACAGCGATCTTGATCACTTCTACTCTCCAGATACTTGTAGACAGGACGTTGTGCTTCAGATGCAGGACACAGAACACCCACGAAAACATCCAGGCCAGCTTCTGACACAGATAGGTCCTCCTGGTGGTTAGTAACAGCTGACTGTTGTGGAGAAGGCAGAGCCAGCCACCCCGACCAGCTGAACAACTTGCCTGACATGCTCTCGGCTTATCATGCTGACAGCTTTGTCTCCAACAGGGTCAAGGAAACAAATAGGGCAGTGGTTTTTAATAAGAAGATTGGGTGCATTTTCACAGCATTCCTGAAGGAAACTACAAGAATTGTTTCAAAAAGCAATTTTGAAACTTGTTTTTCATAGTAAAAACTACAGAAATTAAGGCTTGGCCAAGTCTTGACCAGTAGGAATGAATGTATCAGAAGGTAGAAGACTTCGTAGGGAGCAAGAAGAGTGTCAGTTGTGAAGCAGTGAACTAAGGTCAGAGTCTAACCAGCCAGAAGGATCTGGGATTCCTATAAGAAAGTATGATCAGCAAGGAAACAGAAGGTGAAAGAAAGCCATTGTGGGCTAAAACTATAGCTTTCAGGTCTTTTCTCAAGACCCTCCCATATGGATCCTGATTTGGATGTTTGCTGGAGTAAGTGAATCATTCTAAATTTTTTTTTTTTTTTTTACTGTCTTTTCTATCTCCTTCAATTACTTCTTCCCGGGAGACTCCTGCAAGCAGTTTTTAAAAGGGCTCAGGAGAAATAATCAGAGATGTAGAAGGGCTGCATTGTTCATTCATTCATTCAGCAAACATATTCTGAGGCGGTCTTGAGTTTGTTGGTCACTTGATTGGGTGCGACACAAAACAGGCCGTGACCCGGCCCCCAAGGAGCTCTCAGGCGGGTGGGGAAGGTAGTCCTGTCAACAGCTGGTTGCATCGGAGTCCAGGTGCTAGAACAAGACGGGTACAACGCAGGTCACCGCTCACATCCAGGGGCGTTCGGGCAGCGGGTCCCCAGAGTTACGCAGCAGAGAACGCAAAGCCTGGGGAGAAAGCTGTTAGACTTGGAATTTAAGGAGTCCTTTGTGGATATCGAACATGCAGCTTTAGTAGCCATGGGGTGGAAACCACACCGCTGGTAGCCAGGCTGTAGTAACAGCCAAGCTGTCCGGCTCCTGAAAGTCTGATAGCAAATAGATAAATTGTTTTTCAGAAGGAAGAAGGAACAGCAGGTGGTGAGCTTTGTTTGGGTTTGGGGATTGTATGAGGCGGAAGAGGGGTAGGGGTTTCAGAAAGGGAGAGTGAGGAACTGAAAGTACCAAAGCAAGTGGGCCGTGAGCCACCTCGAGTGAGACGGCACAGTGTAGTGGAAGAGCCCAAGTGAGGTAATGAGGAGACGAGGTCCCCACAGCTCACAGACGATGCCTATGTCCTAGGGGAAGTCCTGTGACTTCTCTGAGTGGTCACCTGTAAAATGAGTCCATCCCAGCTGCAGGATGTTATCCTATATTTTGACCATGTGGAGGGAAGGAGGAGAAAAATTACCTTAGAAAGGTGTGTGAATGTGGCCCCTGTGACAGATGAAAGGAAAAAGAAGAGAGTCACTACCTAATGAGAACCCAGCACAGGGAAGAGATGAGGGGCCTTCCGCCACATTGTCTTCAGTTGCCTTGGGAGAGTAGGGCGCTTGGCTCACTGACATGTCTGAGTGAATGACAGAAGGGGGCATGTGCAGGACAGCATCTGGGAAGAAAGTGTGGGCCCCCAGTGAGAGTGCTGGAGGTGGCGGAGCAGGCCATGTCCTGGGTTTGCCTAAGGACTTGATCAGTACCCCCATTCCTTGTCGCAGCCAAATAAGAGCATCTGTTTTAGAAAGTCTCGCTATAACCGTAGCTCTTAAGGCGTGCTTTTTTACACAGTACGTTTTCCTTACTGTTCTTCAGGGCCTTTGCCAAGAAGCAGCAGCAGCTCAGTGCCTTGAAAGTCTTGCAGCGGAACTGTGCTGCCTACCTGAAGTTACGGCACTGGCAGTGGTGGCGGGTCTTCACCAAGGTCGGCTTCCGCTGTTTGTTTTTAAATACCTTTCCGGATAGCAGGGCTTGGTCAGCAGAAGCCCATAGGAGAGAGATGTGATGATAAACTGTTAACTTTGTCATAGGTGAAGCCTCTTCTACAAGTCACCCGCCAAGAGGAAGAACTTCAGGCCAAAGATGAAGAGCTTCTGAAGGTAAAGGAGAAGCAGACAAAAGTGGAAGGAGAGCTTGAGGAGATGGAGAGAAAGCATCAGCAGGTGTGCGCACTGACTTCATTAATACATGCATTGCCTGGAATCACTGTGAGATCAGCCACTGATAGGGACTCTCAGCATAAATAAATAGCTACATGAGGGGCATTTTCAGTCATTTCGGTCACTGTCCTCAGGAGACAGCAGAGGGAACTGGTTCCTCTTGCCAGGCATCTTGTACTCGTATAAACTAAAGCCCCACCTCTCCCATTATGGCCTTTGTCATTCTTCAGGCTGCAGGTGACCGAGGTTGTTAGGGGAAAGGGAGAAAAAGGAGAGGAGGAGATACTGAGTACAGGCCACCACCTGCCTCTTTTCTGTCCTCACTGGTCCTGAATCAGCATCCCTTTCTCAGGCAGAGGCTTGGGAAATGTTTGTGGGTGACTGTAACAGAATTGTAGTATTCTGGGCCAAAAATATCACTTGCTCCCAGACTTTAGTACTCACCATTAGCTTTAGAACTTTTGAATATTTACCCTCCTATATTTCTGTACCTTATAGTTCTTAAAATGGAATAAATTTAATATATATTATTCAAGATAACAGGAACAGCCAAGAGAAGTTTTCATCTAGTTTCTTTTGCTGTAGCTAAAAATGGATTTGAAAGTTTTTCCAGCAAGGATGTATATTTCTAACTCCCGGTTGCTTGGTGGCATGCTTGGTGCATGGAGTGTTGAGATCATGGTGAATATAACTGTTTGTGCCCTTGGGGCAAATCATAGTACTAGACACTTTCTTGTGATTGCAGCTTTTAGAAGAAAAGAACATCCTTGCAGAGCAACTTCAAGCAGAGACAGAGCTCTTTGCTGAAGCAGAAGAGATGAGAGCAAGACTTGCTGCTAAAAAGCAGGAATTAGAAGAGATTCTACATGATTTGGAGTCTAGGGTTGAAGAAGAAGAAGAAAGAAATCAAATCCTCCAAAACGAAAAGAAAAAAATGCAAGCACATATTCAGGTATGATAATGAGAGCTTTTGTTTAGGATTGTATTTTCCCAAAAGATCCATTGAATGAATAGAAGTTCTGTGTTTGGATTCTTTTGTCTCAGTTATAAATACTTATCCTTAGAAAGGTGGCCCTTCTTTGAACCACACACAGAATATATTTTCTTCAAATGCAGATGATTATTTTGAATAGGGATCTTTTTACATTCTGATGTGGCACTGTTCTAGTTTGCTAGCTGCTGGAATGCAATATACCAGAAACAGAATGGCTTTTAAAAAGGTGAATTTAATAAGTTGCTAGTTTACAGTTTTAAGGCCGAGAAAATGTCCCAATTAAAACAAGTCTATAGAAATGTCCAATTAAGGGCATCCATCCAGGGAAAGAAACCTTGGTTCACGAAGGCCAATGAAGGTTCAGGGTTTTTCTCTCAAGTGAGAAGGCACATGGCGAACAGTCAGGGCTTCTCTCTCAGCTGGAAGAGCACATGGCAAACACAGCATCATCTGCTAGCTTTCTCTCCTGGCTTCTGGTTTCATGAAGCTCCCTGGGAGGTATTTTCTTTCTTCATCTCCAAAGATCGCTGGCTCATGGACTCTCTGCTTCGTGGTGCTGCAGCATTCTCTGCTCTTTCCAAATCTCTCATTCTCCAAAATATTTCCTCTTTTATAGGACTCCAGAAACTAATCAAGACCCACCCAGATGGGTGGAGACACATCTCCCCTAATCCACCTTAACAACCACTCTTGATTAGGTTACATCTCCAGGGAGATGATCTAATTACATACAGTATAGGGATTATTCTGCCTCTACGAAATGGGATTTTGATTAAAACATGGCTTCTCTAGGGTACATACATCCTTTCAAACCAGCACAGGCACTTTACAGTATGCAGAGGAATTAAAGTCAGGAGTCTCCCAGGCTGTGTCGCATTCTGTGGAGACTTAACTTAGGTTGTCATTAATATAATAATTCTGTTGCTCGCTCCCTTCATCAGATTGGCCTCTACTAAGAGGTCTGTGCTCAGTACTGAATAGGAGGTGGCCAAGAATCAGAATAAAAATCTTAGCCTCTCCCTGTACTTATTTCTTACTGAAATAAGCTGTACCCACATGAAGCACAAACTGTATCGTGGCTGAGCCCCCAGACACAGAACACAGACAGTAGTGATTCTTTTGCACCCTAGTGACACCCACCTCTTTTCCTCCTTTTCTTCCACCACCACCTTTTGCTTCAGTGCTTCATGGGTGCAGTGCCAAACTTTCTTCCATGTCTCTCCCTTAATATTTTTCTCACTCCATAGGTTAACGTTACAAAACACAGACAATTCAGATGTTTATCAGAACTACCAGAGATGAATTAGTCCTTAGCAAACACCCCATACCATAAGTCTCCCTGTCACTTAACCTTTCTTCTCTTCTTCAAAGCACACAGCTTTCAGCTATCCCATGGTAGGTTAGCAGAATATTCTCAAAGCCTTAAAAAGTGCATCCCCTTTAATCCAGCAGTTCTAATTCTCGGACTTTAGTCTGAGGATAACGAAATGGAAGCCATGTAATTACCTAGCAATATGGGTCTGTTAAACCATGGAGAGGCTATACAGCTATTATAAATAAAAAGATGTTTATTTTCATGACTATTCATAATGTATTCGCTAAGATAGTTGTGAAAGTGTGTATACAGCACGATCAAATTGGAGACATCTGTACAACTTATATATTTATGTCTATGATTTTATATGCGAATGTCCAGACACCCTTCTAGCAGGTTGTTCAGACACCACTAAGTTATCCCTGATGCTACTGCGAGTTGTTGTGATTTTTCTTTTCTTTGTTCAAAAACATTTGCTCATTACATTAAGGATATTTTACTCAGGTAGGAAAAGGATGCCCAAATTCATCTTCAACTCCCCAAAACTCATTGTTTTAAGCTCCAGATTTTAACAGCTTCACATGAATGCTTGCATTTCTCTGTTTGCCCAGTTATCTTTTTCAAGGCTTTTATCTTTACTTTAAATTTTTGCACTGTCAGCTTAATTTATTACCTCCCTTTGTGATAGGGTAAATTCATTCAAATACATTCTAAAAATATTTATGACATTATTAATTTATTATTAAGTGCTGATTTTTGTTCTCTTGTGATCTGCATGGCCTTTGGGAAAAGCCAACCTTGTTTGGTCCCTTGTTTTTGTTGTTGTTTGCCTTTGAAACTTGGAGGAGTTCTGATGTGCCTCTTTTCAACCAAGACCACTACAGCTATTTTTGGTTTGGTTTGATTTTTGAAGTTAACTTCCTGATTACAGTGTTATACTAACTGATTATTATGGAAAGCCTAGAAAGTATCAAATAGCATTTATAATCTCCTCCCACCCTTCATCCCCATTGCCTCTGTTCTTTTTTCTTGCACATTATTCTATACAGACCGAGTAGATGCACTTATTAATTGAAATTATACTGATCACAGTGGTATGTTACCTGCTTTTGTCACCTCAGGTGTGTGCAGGGAAGCCCTGAGCAAAGCTCAGACTATAGAGACTATAGGACACATGAGCTGGTTTGTTAGTAAATAAATAGCGAGAGAGTGAGTGGGAAGAAATAGGGGGGAACCCAGAGAAGAAAGGAGTCTTCAGAGGCTTATCAGTCACAATGTGTGACCCTTATTTTGGTTCTGATTCAAACAAACAAATGTATTTTTTTTAAATAGCCATTATCTTTTAGAGGTACAGCCTGAAGACTTTACAAGTGGAAGGAATACAGATAGTCTGGGATTTGCTTCAAAATAATCTGGGGAAAGGAGAAAGTAGGGTGTAAATGAAATGCTACTGGCCGTGAGCTGATGCTTCAGTTGGGGTTATGGGTCTATCTGGGTGGGGATCATTATTCTGTTCTCACCCAATCTTACATGTATGTTTGAACTTTCTGACAACAAAAAGTTCACCTTTTGCAAGGGTTTCATTCTAAAATCAACCATAACAAATTTAGCTCAAGTTATGTTGAAAGTTGACCATAAAATAGTACACATTGATTTCTTTGTACCACCCTGCTCAATAATATTTATCTATGTATGTGACATACACTAATGTAGGATATGAAATACAGATAAGCATGCTACGGTAAGAACTCCGTTGGAACACTAGAAAGCCCCCAGCTTGGTGACATGCTCATATTGTGAAAGACATGGTTGGCCTGAGACAGCCCATTTCTCACTGATCTATATGCTGTTTAAATATTATTTTTTATTCTCTTTCTCTTCTCTTTTGGCCAAGTACTTATACTTGAATTCAAATAAATGTCTTTGTGTATTGTTCATTTTTCCATATGTCACTAATTATTATTCCCAAATAACATTTAATTACTATGTTACAACATTTTACAATTATACCAGAATTTAACTACCAGTACTTTTTTGTAGCACATTCATAGTTTCTCAGTATGAACTGTTTTTACATAAATCACATCTTTGTGCTTATTTCCAGAAACTTACTGGTTTAAAAGATAAGTCATTTTCAGAGCTCAGATGTTTGCCATTTTGGCTTCCAGAAAGATTGACCCAGTTTGTACCTCACCCCATCGTGGATAAGAATGCCCATTTCCCATAACTGCATTTCATGCTTTTAAAATATCCTTTCATTTTGAAAATAAAAAAATTGGCATCCCAGAGTGGGCCATGATGGCTCAGTGGCAGAGTTCTCGCCTGCCATGCCAGAGACCCAGGTTCGATTCCTGGTGCGAGCCCATGTGGGAAAAAAAAAAAATTGGCATCCTGTTTTAACCTGCACTCTTGGTGTTTAGCATGTGGTTGTCTGGCCGAGGAGGCGGGGGTGCTGGGTGTCACTGACTCCTCTTCCCCCAGGACCTGGAGGAGCAGCTGGACGAGGAGGAAGGGGCCAGGCAGAAACTGCAGTTGGAGAAGGTGACTGCAGAGGCGAAAATCAAGAAAATGGAAGAGGAGATTCTGCTTCTAGAGGACCAAAATTCCAAATTTATCAAGGTAAGAGAACAGTAGCATACAAAGTTGATTTTAAAATATGGGAAGTATTTTTATCAGTGCACTCACTAAAGTAGTTTACATCAAAAAATTCTCAAGATTTCAGGTTCATTTAATTAATTTTTCCTTTAACTCTCTACCTGTACAGCTTTCTGAAGACACAGAAACTATTTATTTAATTTTTAAATCTTTAACTTATATGTTCCATGTGCCTTAGTGACTCATTCCCATCTGTGCATGCATTACTTCATTCAGTACTAATTGTGTAGCTCTGAATGTTAGGCAGCTGGACCCAGGAGCTAGGAGCCAGTGCCAAGATGAATGCTCAGTTCTGCCTTTTAGGGGGAGACAATGCTAATGTTGCTAGTTTTCTCTCTAGTCAGTGAGATTTGACTGTTACAAGCAAGACCAAACCAAACTTGTTATTTTGGATTTCTTTTCTGAAGCAGTCAACTTTTTCTATTCAGGAAAAGAAACTCATGGAAGATCGCATTGCTGAGTGTTCCTCTCAGCTGGCTGAAGAGGAAGAAAAGGCAAAAAACTTAGCCAAAATCCGGAATAAGCAAGAAGTGATGATCTCAGATTTAGAAGGTTAGTGTTTGGGCCTAGAAAAATACAGGATTAGGTTATGCAAATGTTCAGATTTTACTTGAATCAGAACATCAATAACAGTGTTCGTGGTGATCCCTGCCGAGGGCTTTCTGTTTGGGCTCAGTTATTGAAACCAGACCTGTAAGAAGTGGTTTTTTTAATGCCTGGACACTCAGCATTTATGATGGAATAACATTAAAGTATCCTTTAAACTTTTACTTTTTTAAGTATGGTACTATGGAAAAAGTTACTGCCCTTTGGGCCTAGTTAGGATCTAAATTAATTTAGAGTTGTATAGGCCTTTGGACCTTCTGTGTGTTTAATCTCCAAACCATATTACAGTGCAGAGGTTTTACTTCACATGGGACTAGATACAGAGATCAAAACTGGCAGGGACAGGGAAGAAACTGCTAAGGGTAACGGTGATTGCTTTCTGTGAAAGAAATAAGAAGTTGGAAGTTGAAAAGAGTATATGAAGCCATTCCTGGTAGAGACAGGTGTCATCGCTAGAGGCACAGCTCTCAGATAACTCCCCAGTATCATAAAGCTCTGGACTAGCACCCAAAGTGGGCTACTTTCTTTCCAAGGCATTTACTTTTCTAATGGAAGGGGAAAAAGAATTTTTTATTGTGTTTGTTATTTATTTTTATTATTATAGACCACACAGGGAAAGCCGGTATAAAATGTTTTTAAGGCATTGTAACCAGTGTATGATTCTTTTGCCAGGGAAGTACCCACAGAGCAGCTTGTGCCTGTACTTTTCTCACCTGCTTAATCAGCCTGACCTACTCTCTGGTCCTCTCAGCAGATCAGTTCCTGCTGGAGATCACAAAGGACATGTCACACCGCCATGCAGAAAGCATTTGAGCACTGTTTTTGAGTAATGGGTCACTGGTGTTAATTAAGAAATCGCTACAAAATGTTTGTGGAGAGGGTAGGAAAGATGTGCAGCCCTGCTGTCCTTTCCCTCCTGCCTGAGAACTAGTCTTGGTTCAAAATGGGGGTTCTTGCTGAAAGGGAAAAGAGCATTAGGCAGTTCCAAACACTGCCTTGATCCTTGTTGAGCCGATTTCAAAACCTGCAATGGGCTTGACATGGGAGGGTCCAAACCACTTTGGCTCTAAGTAGTGTGGTCTCACTACCCAGGAAAGGACATCTTTAGAGTTTGCCTAATTTCTCTCTGAAAATTCCACCTTCATAATAATGCATCTGACCCATGTTATCAAGGCAATGGCATACTTTTAAATAAGCTTGCTTATTTTAAGTTTTAATAAAAAAAAAAAAAAACTTGGAGTTTATCATATGGCGTGTCATTCACTATGTTGAAGAGTTTCTTATGTCTTGCCTTAAAGAGCGCTTAAAGAAGGAGGAGAAGACTCGGCAAGAACTTGAAAAGGCCAAAAGGAAACTGGACGGTGAAACCACTGACCTGCAGGACCAAATTGCTGAGCTGCAGGCGCAGATCGATGAGCTCAAGATCCAGCTGGCTAAGAAGGAGGAGGAGCTGCAGGGCGCCCTGGCCAGGTCTGCCGTGCGCACGGCTGCCAACTGCACATGTCACTGTAGGGTTTGGTCTTTAAAGAATTCCTCATGTCTAGGAGAAAAGGAACCTCTGGGAGCGTGAAACATTGTTCAGTTATTGAGTATGACATGTAAAAAGTGAAAACCAACATTGTATAATTCGTGTCAGGGAGCAGAAAAACCTCATAAACCGTTCTCAATATTTATGCTTAAAATCAGTAGTTAGCTCATAAAGCACTTGGAAATTCACACCAGAACAAATTTTACCAAGTATTTTGGTTTCTGTACATTACAGATTAATTCCAGTATGTTTTTCGAAGTTGAGAGGATACAGTTTTCAGAAATGATATCCATTCCCCCACCCAGCTTCATCACTGTAGGCTCAGGGCCCATTTGATGGCCCAGATGCTATTTTGAGCAGTGTTATAATAACATTATACTGCAAAGGAACTGTTTTTATACTCTAATTGTTAGGACGAGAGTGTCCTGTCTTTTAATGGAGAATTAATTGCCATGATTTGGAAAGGGGGCTGGACTGAGAGAAAACAGCTTTGGGTTCCAGCTCTGGCCTGGTGCCCTTCAACCAGCCCCTCACCCAAGCGCCTCTCGCCTGCCCCGTCCGCCCCAAGTGCTTGCTCCCTACCTCGTGCACATGACGAGGGCGGTGTCACGGGGGTGTCCTCCTTCCTGGGGAGCTGGGCCCAGGGGGTGGTAACAGTCCATCGGGTCCCTGTGAGCGCTGCCCATACATGGATGTTTCAACAGAGGCGACGATGAGACGCTTCATAAGAACAATGCACTTAAAGTTGTACGAGAACTGCAAGCTCAGATCGCTGAACTTCAGGAAGATTTTGAATCTGAGAAGGCATCACGGAACAAGGCAGAAAAACAGAAGAGGGACTTGAGTGAGGAACTGGAAGCCCTGAAGACAGAGCTGGAGGATACCCTGGACACCACTGCAGCCCAGCAGGAGCTCCGGTGAGTGAGTCTGAATCTTAGAGACACTGTCCGTATTGCTTCTCAGGAAAGGTACATATGTCATCATGTGATACTAATGATTTCTCCAACAAGGTCTGGCAAAAATGTTTTGGAAGTGCCTACCGTTTGTGGGAGGGGGTGTGTATTTCCTTATGTTGTTTTTTAGTATCTTTTCTCCTCCTGGAAATGATGGGCAGGTGGAATGTGATGAAATGGGAATGGTTAGAAACCAGCCTACACATAGAAATGCATTTGATCCTCAGTATTTACAAATTCCATATATGCAAATTTGCCTGCTTCCTATTTGTAACTCTAAAACAATACTCCCGGTGATTTCACAGTCATTAGCCGTCAGGCTCCGAGTAGCAAAAAATCTGTTGCCTAATATGCATGTTTCCAGCTGAGGTCAAACAAGGCTACACTCTGCCTTCCTGTTGTAGTATCTTAGTGCCACATTTTTTGTGTTTTTGTGGGTTTTGTTGGTGATTTCACTGTTTAAAATGGCCCCTAAGCATAGTGCTAAAGTCTAGTGTTCTTAACGCAGGCTGTGATGTGCCTTATGGATAAAATACGTATGTCAGATAAGCTTTGCTCAGGCATGAGTTTTAATCCTGTTGGGTTTGAGGTCAGCATTAATGAATCAACGGTATTTATTGAATGAGGTGTCTTTAAACAGAATCAAACATAATTTAAGTTTATATATTGATTGGCTGATGAAAACGTTGTGAACAGAGGCTCACAGGAACCTAATCTCTATTTTTCTTACATTTAAATTTTGTTAATTTAATGTATTTTCTTGAAACTAATATATCTTAAATTTTCAAGTAATGTTAAAAGGCTTGTAATATTTCACACCCATGAGAACAGCTTTTTTATGGTGAATAATAAGTGTTGGAGACAATGCAGAGAAATAGGAACCTCCATGCACTGTTCATGGGAACATAAAATGGTACAACCCCAGTGGAATACAGTTTGTTGTTTCCTCTGAAAGCCATGTATAGAATTACCGTATGACCTGCCACTATTACAAGTGGTATATTCCACTTGTTATGCCCAAAATAATTGAAAACCGGGACTCAG
>PVIY010013289.1:0-59617 GCA_004026745.1 Myrmecophaga tridactyla | reverse complement strand
CAATGTAGCTCCTGAATTTGATCCCTCCCCTTTCTGGACACAGTCTTTCCTCCATCCTTTATAAAAGTCTGCCTTAAACTTCAGTTTTACAGCACCCCAAATCCTGCATCTCCTGATAGACTCCTGCTGTTCTCACCATTGTTTCCACCACGATATTTCCTCTCTGGTTTGGGGCATGTTGCTAAAATTCATATTTGAAAATTAAACCTTGCCTCACACAAGGGACCAGATCCTATTGGATTAGTAGCTTCTCCTAAGGGGTCAGAGAAAGACCTCAAGGTGTACAGGAGGTATGTTCTTAAAAACAAAATAAATCAATGAATAAGGGAGTAGCAGTATAATGTAGTCAAACAACTTCTGGATTGGACCCCAGAAACATGGAGGTTTGTCATTAGGACCTTTGTCATTTCTTATGTGAGCAGCCTATCTTCACTTCTCTTTAGGTCAGTTTTCTTCTCACTTAAGAATGGGAATAACCTACCTTGTAGGTTGGTTTGAGGTGTCAATGTTATAACATTCAAAAATGTCCCTGTCACCTTCTGGGTGCTCAGCAAATATTTATTTTGTCCCAGCTTCCTAAGGCAGAATTTTAAAAAAAGGACTATAAAATGTGCAAAGGCTGTGCTGTTCAAGGTTCTTTCACATGAACAACAGTCTCAGGAGGCAGACAAGGCAGAAGTGCTTTCCTTAATTTCAGTGAAGAGCTGGGAGCATGGAGAGGTTAAGAGACTTGCCCAAGGCCACATGGAGATTTAAAACCAGGACTGCTGATCCTTTCTGTGGCTCTCTTTTACCCTCTTGAAAAAGGTACATTCATCTGGGAAGAACAAGTAAAAAAGGAGCTCCCTCCATGAGACATTTATGAACCCTGACGCCTCTGAGCAGAGAAGCTGCAGACGCAGCCACTGAGCTGCGAGTGTCACCAATGCAGAGCTTTGCCCTTGGTGAGCCAGTTGACACCTTATGCCAGGAATGGGGTGGGCAAGGTTAATGTTTTGAAGCAGAAGAAATAGGTTGTGGATAGGAAAGAGAAGCAATCAGGTACCTAATGAGAAGGAAATGAGGGTCGGTCAGAGGAGGAAGACGGAGAAACCCAAGAAGAGTAAACAAGAGTAAGAGAGACAATGAGAAAGAGAGAGACAGAGACAGAGAATGGGACTGAGGAGCAGGAGGAGACTGAAGTAGACAAAGAGAGACAAGGAGAGAAAGAAAGAGAAAGGTGTTGGTGAAGGAAAGAGGCACACACATAAACTCCTGTGCATGATGTGTGGGAGACAGAGAGGAACATTTCCATGTTGAAAGAATTCCCCCCAAAAATATGCACTTTCTCTCTAACTTAATGTCCTGACAAACTCCAAGGAAGGTGACCCAAATATTCTCTTTTGGGTTAACCAGCCACCTGGGGTTCTCAGGAGTTCATAGTAGCTTTCACATGCCTTCCTACAGGGATCTTCCTAGGATTCTGGCTCCAGGGGCTTCCAATTTTTAAGTTAAAAACCTGGATGATGGTCAAAATATCTTTCCTCAAAAAGCCAATTCCAGGGTACTCTCATGTTCACCCACCTCCTACAGAGAAAAAAGGACGTCGCCCAGAGAGAAGTGATGATATTTCCCCCCAAGAAGCATATATGGTCCTGGCCTCTAGTAAGCTTCTAGATGTCTACTCTGAACCCATCATTCATCTAACCAGATGTCATCCATTGTTATTCTTCAGGCCCCGTGTTCTGGTCTTTCCCAACTTCCTGCAGATTTCCAAAGATAACTAGACAGAGACTAGTCACTTTATTATTGGCCAAAGCAGACACTAAGAGAAAGAAATCATAATTTTATCAGCAGGAAGGTCTCAGGGCTCACAGGAGAGCAGTGGTGTGTGTGCACGCGTGTATATATGCGTTTATGTACATGCATGTCTTCATGTACATGTTTGCATGCATATGTGGGTGTTGTGCATGTGTAACCTTTCCTGGAGAAGTAGGAGTGGTGACAGGAAGCCTACCAGTATAGACTGTTCATTTGCAACTTATGGGGCTCTGGAAGCCTCTTTGTCATTGGAACCATCACTCATCTCATAATGGAAATTCATATAGTACAGGCAGAATTTATGAACCAGGGTCTCCCTTTGCTTTTATTTTCTTTTGCCATTTTGAAAATTAATTGAGTTTGGCTTTCAGGGTAATAGTCCCTACTCCCTTCCCATCATAGAGACACTCCCCCCACCCCCTTTAAAAAGAGAGAGCCATAAGCTTGCAGGTCTCTCCAGGAAGTTTTTCCACTCTAGCATGACTAGGCTAACAGTATGACTGGGGAAATGGAAGTGAAAGGGCAGAATGGCAGGTACAAGCCAGCACGGTACCACCCTTAGCCAGTGAGACATCCCTTTGGAACAGTGAAGAGGTTGAACCATCTCCTTTGAGGAACAGCTCTGCATGTTTGCAGCTTCTGGGCCATGGGGTCCCCTGTTCTTTCTCATTCCTCAACAGCAAAGGCTATGTGGCATACATGCCCATCCCCAGAGGCAGCCATGGAAGGGACAGTGAGTTGGTAGATGATTAGCTCATTGGGCCCATACAATGAAGTATACACCTTTGTTATCGGGGTGGCCAGTTTTCATTTATTCACTTATTTATTCAATTTTTTCCTTCAATACACTTATATTTGGTTATGTTTAGCACTGAGGTATCAAGATGGATAAAACCCCATGCCTAATTTTTCTCAGATTAAGAACAAAGCAAAAACAAGGAACTGAAAGCTCGGCCATGGATAGGTGTGGGTTCGTCTACCCAACGGCAGGTCTTTTCCATCTCCTTAAGAGCCTGGAGGTGTCTCTGTGTAAAAATCACTAATGAGCATTTAGGGACCTCTCCCAAATCTGGATCCCTCCTCTGCCATGTGGGTTCCCCTGATAACCTATTGACCTGGGACTTCCTCACTCCATTCTTACAAGTTATGGCATTCCAACCAATTGGTGGAGCAAAAACATCAGGGTCGAGTAGCTAGTCTAGAATTCCAGAAAAGACTGGCAATATAAAATCTGGGGGAGGGAGGTTATTGTTCCTGTATCCCTGACAGAAAGGACAGTGACATCCCAGGGTTCCCAGGCTAAAGAGAAAGGTTAGATGGCCCAAGAAGCAAAGCAAAAGAAAATGCATAAACAACCAAAAGAAAACATGAGTGCTAAATAGTACTAAGTAAAGTCTATATGGAGCTATGTACCTATAATTTTCCTGTTAGAATATGACTTGACTTAAAGAAGTCACCCACACTTTAGATTTTACCTTCTAATGCATTTTTTGTGTGTTGTATGTGAAGCATCATTTTAGCATCTGATCAGCAATACTCTTATTTGAACTCTGTGAGCCTGTCACACCCATGTTGTCTCTCATATCCATTCCTCACCTTTCTCCTGCTCTGCTCTGTATTGCAGGGAGTGACATTCCCCAGGTCCTCTTCCCAGCTGGCCTCTGGGTAGGTCCTGCCAATAGGAGACATTGATGGTAGGAGACATTGAAGGAGGGGAGAAGTCAGTCTTTTTACTTTTCTTACTTGCCTCTGATTATGCCTGCATCTCCTTAGCTCCACCTCCCACCAGACTGAACTGGTTCAAGCTCACCCTGATTAGTCCCAGCTTCTAGGAGCTCTAGGGCTGGTAGCAGCTTCCTGAAACTGTTATTCTTTAAGTTGTCTCACTAGTCCTTGTTTGGCTTTCTAGCTTTCCCATCCATTGTGTGTCCAATACCTGATATTAAATTCCCTCTGTTGAAAGGCCTAGAGTGGTTTATGCATTCCTAACCAAAAGTTGAAACTTGGTTTGAGTAGAAAAGTAATTGATTGGAAGGATATTGGGTCACTTACAGAACTGCCAGGAAGACCAGAGAGCTGGAAATTAGAGAGATTATGCCAGATCAGAGCCCCACTCACTCATACAAAATACAGTGAGGATTCCTTAGCAGTCACTGCAACTACTGGATACTAACATTGCCAACACACCTGGAATAGAACTTCAAGTTGCTAGATGGAGGAATTATTTTAGGGAAATCATTCCATGCTATTGCTGCCCTTAGAAACTAGCCCCCAAATAAAATTGAAGATGGCTTCATCTAAATGTCTGCAATACTTATCCCCTTCAAACTAGAGGGAAGCTGGAAATTGAGCACCTGACCTTTATGGTAGAGTTAAGATCTGCTTTTCAGCAACATTTGTAGAATCAGGAATTCCCCCAAATAAGAAAGATGATTAGATATGCAACAGTCAAAATATGAATAAATATCTGCCACATAATGAGACCAGGAGTCAGGGCCTGAGCTACAGCCTTAAGGTCTGCATGCAAAGAAGAGAATCCCTCTAGGACTATTGACTGGGTTGATGAAGGCAGAAAGAAGGGAACTCTGTGTGGGAACCTTCAGTCTAAGGTATAATCATGGGGCTTGGCATGTTTGTTAAAAGAGCAGATTCCTGGTCACCAATCCTCAAACGTTCTCTTCATTAGGTCTGGGGTGATTCTGATGCAGGGGGTCCATAGGCCACACTTTGAGAAACACTGACCCACCAGGTTTCCAGGTCCTATCCATCCTTGATGTGGTTCTATCATTCATTCTGTTAGTACCTCCCAGGTTTTAGATGGACCTGGTCGTTGAGAACAGATTAAAACTGTATTCATTGATGATCCAACTTGGGGTGTGTACCTTAGAATTACCCTTATCCAGACCTAATGTATTTGACCCTCAGAGTGGGAATGGAGCTGGCACGTGCAATTCCCCAAAGTCCCACATGTCTCTCTGTGTAATTCAAAAAGCTCTGCATCACTGCTATATGGAGGACTTCTGCAGCCAAAACTCCCCATCTACTTACCCTCATCCCACCCATTCCCCAACTTCCCTGCAGCCTTTATAGAGAAAATGACTTCTATTGATAAATGATTCTTCTAGCTTCCTGTCAAAGAAGCCACATCTCTCTTCATTTTCCTAGATGATATGCATATCCTTTTGGCAGGAGAGTAGATTTCACTATGATCATTACACATATAGACAAGCAGTCAAGATTTAATATCTGCTGTTCAATAATTGCTTTCATACTAATAGCTCTTGAAGGCCATCCATAAGGAAGTACGACCTTCTTATCTACCTGGTTCCCTTTCCTGCTGTTCACATTTCACGTAAAAACTCAGGGGCTTTAATGTTTGTACACCTCAGGGCGCTCGTTCCCCCAGTGGAAGCACGGATCATTGTAGCCAGGGTGGGGTCCATCTTCACACTCCAATGCCTGTTTCCCTTCTTTCACCACTACCCTTCTGGATCCCATTCCTCTGTGCTGTTTTCCTTTCTCTTCCACACTGTACTGCACAGTATAGCATCAGACCATACCCCACACTGAGATGTTCTTCATACGTTTTGTTTATATATTTGTTGCTTATCTAACAAGAATGAGGCTCCTTGAGAGAATGACCTTTGAAGAATCAGGAAGGAAGACAGAAGGACAGATCAAGGATCAGCTCAAGCACCTCACACTAGAGTGAAATGGTGCTGAGGACACTGGCCAGCTGCAAAGGCAGATTCTGGAGAGGTCTCCCTTCCAGGGGGAAGAGGAGGTGCAATGTAAAGGCTGTTGTGAGCTTAGACGTGGCTCAGTTCACATTCACTGCAGGGAGATCCACTGGTAAGGTAAGGCACAGGCAAAGGGCAGAGCAGAGGGCAAAGAACCCAAGTAGAAGTTGGTATTTAGGACTAAGGCTGGAAGCACTCATCATCCAAAGAATGAATGTTGTCAGTCAACCTCCCAACAGTGGGCCAGGACATGTTCTACCAGTCCTGAGGATCCATGGAAAAGCAGGACAACCCCTCAAGCCACCAGGATGGAATTTATGTCAGGTAAACCAGCATATAGAGAAGCTGGGTTTATGGACAAGAAAGACATCAAATTATGGAATGGGCTTATTCTGACAAAGAAAGAACTGCCCTCAGGGACTGATGCTGCTCAGAATGCAGCATCTCCTCTTCAAGTCCTCCCACTCCACAAAGCCACCTCAGGGAACTGACCTAGGCTTGAGAGTTGATTTCTTTCCTCTCTTAACCTGAGCTCTGTAGCAGGCCCTCCTCTTTTATCTGGCTGACTGCCTGATCCTGTGAACTTGGCAGTTTGTGTTATTTCTCAATTTCTAAGCTTTCATCATCCAAGACTCCAAATTTGCTCAACTTTGACTCAAATCTGCAGTGGCAGAAGTGAGGTCCTGGCCAGCCTTTTATGACCCCACAACTAGAATCATGCCAGTACATACTTGGTGTCTGTGCATTCCAACACATCAAATAAACTCAAATCACTCAAGCAGATACATGCTGAGAATATGTAAAAAATCCATTGCTGATGGCAGCAGGGCAACTTCAGAATTCATCTAAACCTGCCACGTATATTCTCTATCACTCCTTACTTTTCCTTTCTCTTAAGATTAAAGAGACTTGAGTTCAAGTCTGCTACTTACAAGTCTAGAACCTTGGGCAACTTAATTAACTTCTCCAAAAGAAGATGATTAAAGTCTGTGGATAAAAGACCCCTGCCCCCAACACCTGTGGGCCAAGTGGCCAGCATGCCACTTCCTGACCTCACACATCAGAGAGCAGGACCTGAGAACTGGCGCTCAATCCATACTTACTGATTTGACTAGCTGATATATGATTAAAGATATCAAGCTGTAAGTAAGGACTCATTTATATCTAGGGGGAGAAGTTCCAGCACAGAGTTTCTGGGAACCAAGGATATCAAAGTATTTGTGGGAAGGGCTGATAGAATGAGGACTGGCAGACTGTTTGCAAGGCTAGGCACAAATTCTCTTGGACAATGAATCACCATATAAATATTTGAGTGTCAGACCAGCATTACAGCATGAGTCATGCTCAAAAGATGGATGAAAGAATGGGGGAGGAGGTCACCGAGGAGGCAGAATGATAAAGGAGTGAGGTTCTTTTTGCTCAGGCTACTGCCCCCACACTCTGTTTCAAGGTTTTAGTATGTTTTTAATCATGTTAGCATTACTTTTCAAAACCAAAAGCAGGAGCTCAGTGGAGGAAAAAAAATGATTCAAGCATGAGAGTAATTTTCCTATTTATTACCTTTTCTTCCTTTCTTTTGACCTCAGTAGAGAAGGCACAAGCCTCACTATTTATAGAAATCATAACTCAGTCCTCATTCATGGATTTTGTTTAATAAAGTGCTTAATTTTTTTTCTTCTTATGTCCCAAGGAACTACATTTCAGGTGTTTAATCATCTTTACAGCCCTCAAACATTTGGGATTTATGGAAAACATTCAAACTCAGTTGAAGAAACTAAAAAGTACCCTAAATTCAGTGTAAATTTTTGCTCTCATTGTGGGTGTTAATTTATGATTTAACAATAATTTCAAGGCTTTACTTCAAATCCTTTGAGACTTGTGTTTTCTTATTATTCAACCGGTTTTTATTCTCAAGTGTCAAATGAAATTCACATTCAATCACACTGAGCCCAACAATGCCCTCCCTCCTCATCCTCATGATTCAGAATCTTAGTCTATGGAATTATGAGCCCCCTATGAAGAAGACCAAGCCAGAACTTGTGGTATCTCATTGTCCAGGTGATGAAAATGCCTAATCCCTCAAATGACTGATTCTTAAGGTGCCAGTGTTCCTGGGAGATAAGCTTCAAGGCCAAAGTGTCTCAGCCACACTGGGTGAGGTTCCAGCTACTGCAATACAAGGAGGAGGTGCTCCAAAGGAATGAAGTCATCTTCAGGAACAGTCCATCTATATTCACTAAAGTGATCTTCACCTCTTGGTCTCTCTGGAAGTATATCCGCTATTCATGCTTCAGAGGGGAGAGGAGGAGCTGGGATTTAGAGCATGAACTTTAGTAATCATGTTTTCTCACCCTTAGGTGAGAGTCTACAAAAATGGCTAGAACTGGTCAGAGAGGTAGAGATTCAACACAGATATTAGATGACACCCCACCCGATAATCCTTGCTTCTATCCAAGACTGAAGGCATTCTATGAAATGCCTTTGCAGCTACCACCTCAAGGAGAAGTGCAGATTCCATCACCTGACCTTGTTTGAACCTTCACTTCTGGTTTCCCTGGATGTTGTCCTTTCACCTCCTTTACCCAGATTCTCCTTTTCTGACTAGCTCTTTCAAACTGATGATTTATCCCAATAAGCTGCCTGAATTTTGGATTCTGCTTCTCCCCAATAAAACCCCTTAGTCCCATATTCTTTATCTGTAGGCAGGTAGTGCCTTCACTTTCACACTTTACCCAAGCCTTCAGGAACCCCAGATCCCCTTTTGCCTAAAAGGGAAATTAGATAACTGGTGCCATTGGTGTTTCTAAAGGGAGACAAATGTTTCTCAGCTTCTTTTTTCTCCAATGCAGTGTGCATGCACAGAATGCCACTCAGGTTTGCTCTCCCGGAGCTGAACTGAACTCTATCTTTCTTCATGCTACTTTCCCCACCAAAGGTGTCCTTAATGTGTCCACAATGCCCTGCTGAGTCAGTCATATGCTGATTTATGGTCAGCTGAAAATAGAAATAGATAGATAGATAGAACATTTATTGAGTATCTACTATATGCCAGACCCTGAAATAGGCTTTTCCTCACATATTTTATTTTATCTTAAAAATAACCCACCAAAACATTATCTTAATTTTGCAAAACTGAAACCTAAAGAGATTAAGATAATTAGCTTATGCCATTCAGCTAGTAAATTGCAGAGCTGAGATTAAAACCCAGGTCTAGAAAGTTTAAATAAACTTCTGAGGAAGATAGCAGAGTGGGGAGGTCTCAGACTCAGTCCTTCAGGCAGTCCTTCTGCCTGCTTCAATAGGCAGAAACTGTGTGAAACAACTATTTTGAAGCTTTAGAGGTGAGAAGAACACTGTACAGCATCCAGGGAAGAGTGGGAGGATGAGACTGCTAAAACACAGTAAAGAACTGAAAATTTATCTCTTTGCCTCATGGCTACTGGTGGTCCCCACTCCCCACTCTTGTGGCAAGTTGACATAGGGTCCAGTCCTTGGATAGCAGCTGATGACAGTAAGGGATGTAAAAATTCTCTTCCTCAAGAACAAGGATATTCATGGCTGATCACTAATTATGGTTTCTGATAAGCAAATTCGGATGCCTGGTGTATTAGTTGGAGTTCTCTAGAGAAGCAGAATCAACAGAGAACACTTGCAAATATAAAATTTATAAAAGTGTCTCATGTGACCGCGGAAATGCAGACTCCAAAATCCGCAGGGCAGGCTGTGATGCTGACAATTCTGATGGAGGGTCTGGAGGAACTCCACAGGAGAGGCTTGCCAGCCAAAGCAGGAAGAGAGTCTGTCTCCTCTGAATCGTCTTTGAAAGGCTTCCAGTGATTAGATTGAGCATCACCTATTGCAGAAGACACTCCCCTTGGCTGATTACAAATGGATTCAGGTGTGGATGAAGCTGACGTGATCATGATCTAATTTTATGAAATGTTCTCATTGCAACAGACAGGCCAGCCCTTGCCAAACCAGACAAACAGGTACCACCACTTGGCCAAGTTGACACATGAACCTCACCATGACAGTCCACCCCTTGTCAACTTGGCAGCTATACACATCACCTTAAACCTAATTTAGAAATATAGAAATACCTAATTTCTAAATAAAAAAACATTAAAACACACTTTTATTTTACCTAACAATATTCAACTGTCCTGCATATAATTGGAAACACAGTAACTCTCTCCAGAATAGGGTGCAAATCCTTGGGTAATATTCATTCTTAAACTTGATATCTTACAACTTAAATAGAATAAAGGAACAAAACAGCATCACAGTCCTCATTTCTGTAACTGATCACGTGGTTGAAGTTCATATTTATGACTATCTTCTTCCACTACCCATTCCATATTCCCTTTACCCTCAGCAAGCACTTCAGCTGGTCGTGGTTCTTTGCCTGGTGGGCTGACCCAAACCTTCATTCCTGAAGTTTCAGCGCCATTGGTAGTCCTGCCTGGATTGGGTTGTTGCCGTTTTCCATTGATTTTAATCATAAGGCATGGTAGTACTAAAAGACACCCTAGGAGATTGCCTATATTCCAAGAAAACTCTTCTTTACCTCAATGGTATAATTGCAATCCTATTTCCCCCTGATAGTCAGGATCAATCACCCCAGACAATAATGCAATCCCCTTCTTGGCTTGTTGATCCAGGGGCATGAGTATCCCAAAGTGATCAGGTGGCAGTCCTAGATTCCAGTTCAGTGGAGTTATTTTTGTTTCTCCTGGTGGAAGCACTCCCCCTTTTGGAACTAAAATCTGTAGACCAGCAGAGCTCAGGGTCTCAGGGACAGGAAGCAAAAATTTTCTTAGTGGATCACTAGGGGTAATAGTGAGTGGTGCCACTCCCATTTTTCCTGGACCCATGGATACTGGCTATGGGAGAAACAGCACCATACAGTGGATGCTGATTCAGAGAATATACAGCTTCCTGGAGAACATTACCCCAGTCTTTCAATGTATTGCCACCTAGTTGGTACCATAATTGAGTTTTCAAAAGGCCATTCCACTGTTTTATCAATCCAGCTGCTTCTGGATGATGGGGATCATGGTAAGACCAGGGAATTCCATGAGCAGGTGCCCATTCCCACGCTTCATTTGCTGTGAAGTGTGTTCCTTGAGCAGAAGCAATGTTATGTGGAATACCACGACGATGGATAAGGCATTCTATAAGCCCACGGATGGTAGTTTTGGCAGAAGCACTGCGTGCAGGGAAAGCAAACCCATATCCAGAGTATGTGTCTATTCCACTTAGAACAAATTGCTGCCCCTTCCATGAAGGGAATGGTCCAATGTAATCAACCTGCCACCATGTAGCTGGCTGGTCACCTCAGGGAATGGTGCCATATAGGGGGCTGAGTGTGGGTCTCTGCTGCTGGCAGATTGGGCACTCAGCAGTGGCTGTAGCCAATCAGCCTTATAAGTGGAAGTTCATGTTGCTGAGCCCATGCATAACCTCCCCCCCCCCACTACCATGACCATTTTGTTCATGAGCCCATTGGGCAATGACAGGAGTTGCTGGGGGAAGAGGCTGACTGGTATCCACAGAACGGTCATCTTATCCACTTGATTATTAAAACCTTCCTGTGCTGAAGTCACTCTCTGGTGCACATTCACATGGGACACAAATATCTTCATGTTTTTCGTCCACTCAGAAAGGTCTACCCACATAGTTCTTCTCCAGACCCCTTTGTCACCAATTTTCCAATTATGGTCTTTCCAAGTCCCTAACCATCCAGCCAAACCATTAGCAACAGCCCATAAGTCAGTATACAAATGCACCTTTGGCCAGTTTTCCTTCCAAGCAAAATGGACAACCAGGTGCACTGTTCGAAGTTCTGCCCACTGGGGGAATTTCCCCTCAACACTGTCTTTCAAGGACACCCCAGAAAGGGGTTGTAGTGCTGCAGCTGTCCACTTTCAGGTGGTACCTGCATATCATGCTGAACCATCTGTAAACCAGGCCCAAGTTTTCTCTTCCTCAATCAATTCACTGTAAGGAACTCCCCAAGAGGCCATCTCTCTGGTCAGGGAAAGAGAAGGTAATGTGGCAGGAGTGGAGACCATGGGCATTTGGGCCACTTCTTCATGTAACTTACTTGTGCCTTCAGGACCTGCTCTGGCCCTATCTCGTATATACCATTTCCATTTTACAACAGAGTGTTGCTGCACACACCCAACTTTATGGCTTGGTGGGTCAGACAACACCCAGCTCATGATAGGCAACTCAGGTCTCATGGTACTTGGTGGCCCATGGTTAAGTGTTCAGGCTCTACTAAGCCCCAGTAGCAAGCCAAAAGCTGTTTCTCAAAAGGAGAGTAGTTATCTGCAGCAGATGGTAAGGTTTTACTCCCAAATCTTAAGGGTCTGCATTGTGATTCTCCTATAGGTGCCTGCCAAGGTTTCAGACAGCATCTCTATTTGCCACTGACACTTCCAGTACCATTGGATCTGCTGGATCATATGGCCCAAGTGGCAGAGCAGCTTGTATAGCAGCCTGGACCTGTTGCAGAGCCTCCTTTTGCTCAGGTCCCCACTCAAAATTAGCAGCTTTTCTGGTCAGTAGATAAATGGGCCAGAGTAGCACACCCAAATGAAGAATATGTTGTCTCCAAAATCCAAAAAGACCAACTAGGCATTGTACCTCTTTTTTGGTCAAAGGAGGGGCCAGATGCAGCAACTTATCCTTCACTTTAGAAGGGATATTTCAACATGCTCCACA
Organism: Myrmecophaga tridactyla; assembly: GCA_004026745.1. Lineage (NCBI taxonomy): Eukaryota > Metazoa > Chordata > Mammalia > Pilosa > Myrmecophagidae > Myrmecophaga > Myrmecophaga tridactyla. The sequence continues at coordinate 47,348 of PVIY010013289.1, read as the reverse complement.
CCACTGGACACCTAGAAATTTCACTGAGGTGGAAGTATTTTTGTTGGGGATTTATCTCCCATCCTCTGACATGCAAATGCCTTACCAGTAAGTCTAGAGTAGTTGCCAGTCCTTGCTCGCTAGGTCCAATCAACATGATATCATCAATATAATGGACCAGTGTGATGTCTTGTGGGAAGGAGAAACGATCAAGTTCCCTGTCGACAAGATTATGACATAGGGCTGGAGAGTTGATATATCCCTGAGGTAGGACAGTGAAAGTATATTGCTGACCTTGCCAACTGAAAGCAAACTGTTTCTGGTGGTCCTTACTAATAGCTATTGGGGAAAAAGCATTTGCCAGATCAATAGCTGCATACCAGGTACCAGGGGATGTATTATTTGCTCAAACAATGATATCACATCTAGAACAGAAGCTGCAATTTGAGTTACCACCTGGTGAAGCTTATGATAATCCACTGTCATCCTCCAAGACCCATCTGTTTTCTGCACAGGCCAAATAAGGGAGTTGAATGAGGATGTGGTGGGAATCACCACCCCTCCATCCTTCAAGTCCTTAAGACTGGCAGTAATCTCTGCAGTCCCTCCAGAAATCCAGTATTGCTTCTGATTTACTATTTTGCTTGGTAGGGGCAGTTCTAGTGACATCCACTTGGCCTTTCCCACCATAATAGCCCTCACTGCACAAGTTAGAGAGCCAATATGGGGATTCTGCCAGTTGCTCAGTATGTCTATACCATTTATACATTCTGGAACTGGGGAAATAAATAAGAATGGGTCTGGGGGCCCACTGGACCCAGTGAGACAGACCTTAACTAAAACTCCATTGATCTCCTGGTGTGCATAAGCCCCCACTCTGACTGGTGGACCAGAGAGACGTTTTGGGTCCCCTGGAATTAATGTCACTTCTCAACCAGTGTCTAATAATTCCTGAAATATCTGAGCATTTCCTTTCCCCCAATGCACAGTTACCCTGGTAAAAGGCCGTTGGTCTCCTTGGGGAAGGCTTGGAGGAAGATTAACAGTATAAATTTGTGGCACTGTAATAGCGTTCTCCCCCAAAGGGATCTGGCCTCCCCTTCATTCAAGGGGCTCTGGGTCTGTAAACTGTCTCAAGTCTGGAAATTTTATAAGGGGCCGTGACTCTGTGTTTTTGTAATTCAGGTTAGACTTCTGTTCACTTGACCTAGAATTCTTTTGTTTATACAGCTGACACCACTTGGCCAAGTTGACACATGAACCTGACCATGGCACTTGGGTCCCAGCTCTGAAGCCAGATATTGTTTCAACCTGTCCTAGACAGGGGTGAAGATGGTGAAAATTTAAAGACAAACTTCTTTCTCAGGGCTGTGGGGGGAAATTAGCTGAAGGGCTGCATTTAATGGGTAGGCGGGGAAAGTTCAGGTCTGGGGAACCATTGGAGAAGTTTTTGGCACCCTTCCTGACCCCTCTCCACAGCGTGTCTTGGAGCCATTCTGTGCCCACTTTGTGCATCCCTGGCCCTGTTTTGGCTGGGAAAGACCAAATTGGGAATGTTCTCTTGGAGGTGACCATCCTCCCAGATTTTTCCCTTTAAGGAAAAGCAGCATGAGGCAATGAAATACTATGCAGGTGGACAGCCTGGGACAGCCTGGGGCAAAGACCTATGGGCTTCAGAAAACCAGGAGCAGGAGGTTTGAGAAACAGAATGTACAACCAAATTTTTGGAACTAGGAGAACTCCAAAACAGCTAACAAGCAAAAGCCCAAGACAAGACAGAGGCCCGGTATGACAGGAAAAATCCTGCACAATGCATTCTCTTTGGGAAGACCTTCCTGATAGATTGGTATAAGCTCAAGAAAATCTCTTCCTTATTACCAACTGGTTACAAAACAAGAAAATAGACAGCCCAGTGAGTAAACCTCAGAGTTAATATTTTAAAATATTATGATGTATAGTGTGCAATAAAAGGGTACAAGACAAAGACATGGAAAATGATGGCCCATCCAAAGGAAGAGGATAAAAATACAGAAAACACCAATTAAGAACATAAGAATGTGGACTTATCAAAAAAAAATTTTTTAATGATCTTTAAAAATGCTTAAGGAGATGAAGGTAAGTACATAGAACTACAGAATGTTAGAAAAACAATTAATGAACAATGTGAGATTCTAAGTAAAGAGGCAGAAATTTTTACAAGGAACCAAACAGAACAACTGGAGTTGAAGACTACAATAACTGAAATGAAAAATGCCCAGGAAGGTTTCAAGAGCAGAATGGAGCTGGTAAAAGAAAGAATCAGTGAACCTGAAGACAAGACACTTGAAATGAAGCAGGTAAGGAGCGGAAAGAAAAAGGAAATATTAAAAGTGAAAATAGCCTAAGACAGCTAAGGGACACCATCAGGTGCACCAATATATACATTCTGGGAGTCCCAGAAGGAGAAGAAAGCTAGAAAGGAGCAGAAAGAATAGTCAAAGAAATAGTGATGAAGAACTTCCCAAACTTAAGAAAAGATGTGAATATGCACATCCAAGAAGCTCAAGGAACATCCAACAGGATAAACATGAAGAAAACACACCCAGTCATATATTGATTACCTTATCAAATGCAAAAGGCAAGAGAGTTCTGAAAACTACAAGATAAAAGCAGTCTGTTAGGTACAAAGGAGTACCAAATACATTAAGTGATGATTTCTCCTCAGAAATCATGAAGGCAAAAAGGTAGTAGGTTGAAATACTTAAGATGCTGAGAGAAAACAATTGTTGACCAATAAATAATTAATTAACTAATTAATTAAGGGTAAATGGATTAAACTCTCTAGTCAGAAGGCAGAGGTTGGCAGAAAGGATTAAAATGTGTAACCCAACTATATGCTGTTTACAAAAAATCCCCTTAAATTCAAAGACATAGGTAGATTGAAAATGAAAAGATGGAAAAACGTATTTTGCAAGCAACAATCAAAAGAGAGCTGAGGTAGCTATACTAATATCAAATAAAATAGACTTTATCTGATATAAAAGTCAAAAACTGTTATGAGAGACAGAGAGTGTCATTATATAATGAAAAAGGGGTCAATCCAACAAGAAGACAACAATTATAAATACCTATACACCTAACAGCAGAGCCCCAAAATATAGTAGGTAAATATTGACAGAATTGAAGGGAAAAATAGACAGTTCTGCACTAATAGTAGGAGTCTTTAACACATCACTTTCAATAATAGGTAGAACATCAGACAGAAGATGAACAAGGAAGTAGAAGACTTAAATGATACTCTAAACCAATTAAACTTAACAGACATATATAGAACACTTCACCCAACAGCCACAGAATACACATTCTTCTCTAGTACACATGGATTTTCTTCAGGATAGACCATATCTTTGGTCACAAAATAAGTCTCATAAATTCAAAAACATTGAAATTATACCATGTATCTTGTCTGACCTCAGTAACAGAGGAAGAAATGAAAAATTCACATATATTTGGAAATTAAACAACATATACTTAAACAACCAAGGAGTCGAGGAAGTAATCCCAAGGGAAATAAGGAAATATCTTGAGGCAAATGAAAATGAAAATTCAACACACCAAAACCTACAGGATGCAGCAAAGGCAGTACTGAGAGGGAAATTTATAGCTCTAAATTCTCTCATTAAAAAAGAGAAAGGCTTCAAGTAAGACACATAACCTCAAAAATGGAGGAACTAGAAAAAGAAGCATAAACTAAACCCAAAGCAAGCAGAAGGAAGGAAATAACAATGGAGATAAGTGAAATAGAGAATAAAAAAACAATACAATTAACAAAACAGAAAGTTGGTTCTTTAAAAAGATCATTAAAATTGACAAACTCCCAGTAGACTGACAGAGAAATGAAATGGGGAATGTTACTACTAATACTACAGAATAAAAAGGACTATAAGAGGATACTATGAACAATGGGACAACAACAAATTAGATAATCTAAATGAAATGGACAAATTTCTAGAAACAAACTACCTACACTGACTCATGAAGAAATAGATCTCAACATACCAATAACTAGTAAGAGATTTAGTCAGTAATCAAAAACGTCTCAACAAAGAAAAGCCCAGGATGGCTTCACAGGGTATTTTACTCAGCAACCCAAGAGGAAATAACACCATTTCTGTTCAAAATCTTCCAAAAAATTGAGGAGGAGGTAACACCTACTAACCCATTCTCTGAGGTCAACATCACCCTCATACCAAAGACAGATAAAGATAACCCAAGAAAAGAAAATGACAAATCAATCTCTCTTACCAATATAGGTGCAAAAATCTTTAACAAAATACTAGCAAACTGAATCCAACAGCACATTTAAAGAATTATACACCATGATCAAGAAGGTTTTATCCCAGGTATGTCGGGGTAATTCAAAACAAGAAAAAATCAATTAATGTAACGCATCACATTAACAGAACAAAGGGAATAAACGTTTCAATTGATGCAGAAAAAATTATTTGACAAAATCCAGCACTTCTTCTTGATAAAAACAGTTGGAAAACTAGGAATAGAAGAAAACTTCCTCCATACGATAAAGGACATGTAGGAAAAACCCACAGCTAACATCATACTCAGCAGTGAAAGACTGAAAACTTTCCCTCAAAGTCAGGAACAAGTCAAGGATGCCCACTGTCACCATTGTTACTCAACAGTGTACTGGAAGTTCTAGCCAGAGCAATCAGGCAGGAGAAAGAAAGGCATCCAAAGTGGAAAAGAAGAAGAAAACTGTCCCTATTTGCAAATAGCATGATCCTAGATATAGACAATCCTGAAAAATTCTCAACAAAGCTTCTAGAGCTAATAAATGAACACAGCAAAGTGGCAGGGTTCAAGGGCAGGACCCCCAGATCAGCAGTGTTTCTATACACGAATAATAAACAATTGGAAAAAGAAATTGAGAAAAGAAATCCTTATACAACAGCAACTGTGGTGATTTGAAGCTGTATAAAGTTCACAAAGACACGTTCTTACATTTAATCCATTCCTGTGGGTGTGGGGCCATTGAAATATAGAATTCACAACAATGTGGATGTATCAACAGCAATGAAATATATATTTGAATGTAGATAAAAGGGGAGATTTTAAGTTGTATAAATGTTATGAGAATAAAATTTTTTTCTAAATCGGTGGGACTGTACAACACAAGCAGTGAACACTAAGATAAACCATGGACATAGTTAATAGTTTAATTAACTATTTATATTTAATTATGAAAGTGTGCCTTCATCAGTTGTAACTATTGTATCACACTAGTGCAAGGTATTTAAGAATAGGAGTGGTATAGGGGAACTCTGTATTTTATGCATGAATTTTCTGTAAACCTACAACTTCTTTTTAAAAAAAGACTACAATATCAATTCCTGTCTGAGTTTCCAGCCTGCCAACCAGCCTGATGGATTTCTAAACTGCCAGCCCCCACAAGCACATGAGCCAAAGTTAATTAATAAGAAAAAGACAAAACACATTACGGGGGTAAAATGGCAAAAAGGCTTTTTTTTTAAAGCATATCATAAAAGAAGAAATGAAAATGACAGTACAAATTTTAAACAATGTTCTACTTTAGTGGTAATCAAAGAAATGTGACTTAAAAAATAAGATGTTATTTTTACTTACCAGATGGCAAAGTTTAAAAAGAATTATAATGCCCAGTGTTGCCAAGGGGGTGGGAGATGGACATCCATATATTGCTACTGGGAGTAAGTGGAAACAAACCTTCTGGAGAATAATAGGGTAATATACATCAGAAGCTTTAAAAATAACATTCAAGGAAATAATTAGGTAAGTGGGCAAAAGTATATGCATAACACTATTTTCATCAAAGCATTGTTTATGATAGCAACAAAAGGAAGGAAATTTAAAATTCAAACAATAGGGAATTGTTAAGTAATTTATATTATGCTCCCACAATGGAATTATTATGAAGCCATTAAAAATGATGATGTCAATCTATATTTATCGACAAGGAAAGATGTCCAAATATACCGCCAAATGAGAACAAGCACAGAACAGTCTAATATAAATTTCAGATTGGGTGTGTGTATATGTGGAAAGAGAGAGAGATCTGGAAGGATATTATACCACGTTACCAGCTGCTAACATTATGAGTTATTTTGTTTGCTTTTTTTTTTAGGTGTATGGTCTGGGAATCAAGCCTGGGTCTCCCACCTGGAAGGTGAGCATTCTACTGCTGAACCACTTGTTTGCTTTTTGAATTTCTTAATTTTCCTAAAATGAAAAAAAATGCCTTTTTTAAAAAAGTAAATACATGTCTTACATGAATGAAATGTGTTTGTGTGTTTCTCCTACTGCTGAGCCACACTCCACGTGATGTCCCTGGAGGAGAAGAACCCAGACGCAGCCTTTTCCTACACACCTGTGCTCAGATGGGGAGGCAATCATTCAGAAACAGCGAATTTAGTTTGTTATTAATTGATTGCCAAGCCCCTCTTTTGCTGAGTGCCGGCAGGTTTTCTTCCCCGTGTCTCACCTCCACCTGACTCTGCTTTGAAGCCTGGAGCAGATGTTCCTAGACCTCCTTGTTTCACCTCCAAACCAGCCAGGCCTTCCTTCAGCTCCCAGTTCTGGGGGGTTTCAGCTCTCTTTGCTACTTCCCCCTGACTTTTACACGGGGTCGAGTAACAGAACCATGGCTTTCACCCCCAGTTACCTATAGAAATTCCTGTTTCCCCCTATGGCGTGAGCAGCTCAGGTTCAAGGGCATCTTGTCCACCTACATCCCTGCACATAATATGTTCATTGAAATGGATGGAATCCTACGATTGCTAGAACAGAGAGGGACTTGGCAATCAGTTAAGAACGATCAACTTGGTCATTTTATAGATAAAGAAAAATAAAGGCCAGAAAACCAAAATATCTTGCTAGTGGCAAAATGAGACGAGAAGCCGGACCCCCTGATGCCTAGACAGGGTCCTTCTCAGGACATGACACTGCCTCTCTCTAATGAAGCAGAGTCCTTCAGGCTTGGGCCTTGGGACCCCTCAGAAGGGAACTAAGAAATTTCCTCAGAACTTTCTGGAAGTCATCACTGAATTCCTCCCAGATTCTCTTTACCAAATGTCTCTCCTTTAGACCCTCTGAACAGGAGCAGGCTCCCTTATCAGCTGCCCTGACCTTTGCCGGTTCTCCTTTCCCTGGCTGCCCCCTCAACCCTGCCCCTCTCCTGTGTCCTCGTGCCTTCCCACCACATTTCTCACACCCTTCTCTGTCCTCCTGCATCTCAGTCTCACCCCAAGCCCGGGATTACACCTAAATGCCTTCCCCACAGACGACAGCTCGTGCAGTCTCTGCTTCAGCGCCAGTGTGAGTTCTCCTGGCCTTTCCTAAGTGCAGTTCTTAATCTACGTGTGGAGAATACCCTCTCCCCCGCTGTCCTCCTCTCACTGTACCTGCCAAAACACAGCTAACCCATGCCTCTTGCTCCCCTAAGTCGGGCCTCCTCCATCCCGTCATGGGGCCCCAGTTCATCCCAGGAGTGAGGACCCAAGCTCCTCTGCAGAAACGAGCACTTAATTTCTTAGAAAGCTCACCAGCACTCTTTCAGGGGTCACCAGGCCCCTGTTACCACTTAGTGCAGTTCAGTTTTAACACCTGGCGCCATCATGGGATTGAGAAAGTCTTCTTGACCAAAAGGGGAAAGAGAAATGAGGCAAAATAAAATTTCAGTGGCTGAGAGATTTCAGAGTCGAGAGGTTATCCTGGAGGTTATTCTTACACATTATATAGATATCCCTTTTTAGTTTATGGTGTCTTGGAGTGGCTGAAGGGAAGTACCTGAAACTGTAGAGCTGTGTTCCAGTAGCCTTGATTCTTGAAGATGATTGTATAAAGATAAAACTTTTACAATGTGACTGCATGATTGTGAAAACCTGTGTTTGATGCTCCTTTTATCCAGGGTATGGACAGATGAGTAAAACAAATATGGATAAAATAAATAAATAATAGAGGGGATAAGGGGTAAAATGAATTGGGTAGATGGAAATACTAGTAGTCAATGAGAGGGAGGGGTAAGGGGTATGGGATGTATGGGGGTTTTTTTGTTTTTATTTCTTTTTCTGGAGTGGTGCAAATGTTCTAAAAATTGATCATGGTGATGAATACACAACTAGGTGATGATATTGTGAGCCATTGATTGTACACCATGTATGGACTGTATGTATGTGAAGAAATGTCAAAAAATATTTTTAGAAAATCATTGAACTACGGCAGTAGAGAAACACTGGGCCTCAGCACTAAGGCAGAGATTTTGCTCTCACGATTGGGACATGCTTTTATTCATTTATCAAACAAATATTCTGAGTCACTGCTCTGTGCCAGCTGGTGACTCAGAGTCAGGCAGACCTGATTCATTGCAGAGGCAGTAACAGCTGACAATTTGAGGCAGGACTGGCTCGGAGAACTGGGAAACTGCCTTGGCCTGGGTTCCAGTTTTCTGACAAATTGCATGGATAGCGCTGTAAATAATAATCACTTATTTTCCTCACATATCTGCAATTTGGGCAGGGCTGGGGGATGGGGGGAGACCGCTCATCTCTGTTCTATACAGCAGATGATCAGAAGGCTTGCTCACATGCCTTACCGTTCATGCTGGCTTTTGCTGGCATCTCAGCTGGAACTGTCGGCTCAAACACCCAGATGGGCTCCCCAGGTGCCTGCTAGCTGCCTGGCCATGTGACAGCTGGATTCCAAGACTGAGCATCCCAAGACAGGATGTGGAACCTGCCAGTTTCTTTAGGCCCTGGCTGGGAAACTGGCAGTGTTGCTTGTCTTGTGTGCTATTGGTGAAGTAGTCATAGAACCCAAATGCAAGGAGAAGGACATAGATTCCCAGCTCATGATGAGAGGAGTATCAAAGAACCTTGGGCCCATGATTAACACGGCCAGAGGCTGCAAGCTGTAAAGAAATGGTCCCAGCTGAGGGGAGGAGAGTGATGTGGCCTAGAAACCCAGTTCACCCATACCTCTCCTTCAATAAGGTATAATTGGGTAACAGCATGGATTATAGTAATGTTCATCCTTGATCTCTACACTGCCCGATGGAACGACACGGAATATCTTTTTGTCCTCTGCCTTACAGCAGCTCTTCATGGATTGAGTTACGGCTATTTAACTCAGTCCCCATTCCAAGGAAATACCAAGGTCCAAACTAAGCATTCTTAATTTCTTCAATCATTTTTTAAGTGATTTGATTTTTAGGCCCCTGACAAAGTGGGTCATTGACCCTGAAAAATGTCTGCATTTGCTGATGTTCCTTGGAAAAAGGCACCCTGCACTCAGTTCTCAAGTCACTGGCCAGCACCAGGTTTCCCTGGGCCCAGTGCCTTTGCACGGCTATTAGGTCAACTGGTGCAGTCTGGCCTTGTTAGCAGTCTCTTGGTTGTGTTGACACATGCTAAGTTTACACGAGACTAAAGCTTTCACCCCTGTGGTGCCATGAAACTCAAAAAAAAGTCATTCATAAAATTCAACTCCAGAATTTATTATTGCGCTTAGGTAGCTGACTGTTTGGGACCAAAGTCTAGAACTTCATGTTGCAGAAGGGAACAGTCACAAGGCACATGCCCATTTCCCTTTCTCAAGGGCCCTTCAGGCTGAGGTTCCTATTGCCAGAGGTATAGAAGTAGAATGGGCAGGAAAGAACATTCACTTGTGCAGTAATTTTCATTATGTTTCAAATACAAACAGGACAGTGAAAAATTTTTGAGAGATGCCAATATCAAGTTTCATTTATCCTCCCAAACCAACTACCCACTCCCTCTCAAGTAAGAGAGGGAACATCCAACAAAAGATTTGGCACCTCCAGTTGGCAGGTGGTAGCGCGGGGCTAGATTTATTTAGAAACACCTAATTAAGCTCCAAAGTAAACTAGTCATCAAGGTGTTTAATTGGCGATATGTGACTATTAGAAGCTAATTAAGTTGTTCCCTCGTACTTTAATTAATGTTTGTCATTCGACCACTGGATGGTTGGTACAAGGTTAAGGAAAGCAGAAGGGACCCACCGGCCAGCTTTTACTCTGCTCGTGGTTGTTCTCGATATCAAGGTGGAGTTGAGCAGGTAGGGCAGTGTGCGGTGCTGTACTGCTCACTCTCCTGCCCAAGCTCCAGGAATTACTTTGAATGCACTTTAACATTTATGGAGACTATACTCTGTGCCAGCCAGGGAGGCAGAGGGGGGAATGGAAAGAACCTGGCTAGCCTGGGTTCAAATCCCACCTCTTTTTCTTACTAGCTGTATATCCTCCTGGCTTTCCTGAAGTCCAAGTCGTACCTACCTCGTACAGCTGTTTTAAAATAAAAATCAGATCTTCTCTATCCTGTGTTCAGAATTCTTCAATGACTTCCCGTCTCTGAGTAAAAGCTAAAGTCTTCAAAGTGACATGAAATTTGCCTCCTTCTCCCATTCCCCGCCCTCTTATCACTCTACTTCCTTCTCCTACTACTCTCTCCTTGCTCTCCTCCCTCCAGCTACACTGTCTTCTTCCTGTTCCTTGAACATACCAAGTTCTCTCCTGCTTCAGGATGTTCTGTTCCCTCTGCCTGTAATATCCTCCACCCCACCCTGAATGTCCGCCCATGGCTCACCCTCTCAGGTATTGCTCAAATCACCTTCTCCAAGAGACTCCCATGACCTCCTGATTTAAAATTCCAACACTCCCTCCATTAAAAAAAAAGGGGGGAGCAAGTACTCTCTCCCATCCCTGCTTTATTTTTCTCTTTAGCATTAACTCTCATCTAACATATACTATATTTCAATATAGTGTTCTTATTTATTACTTTAGAATGACCATCCCCTACTTAGAAAGCAAATTCAATGATGGCAGAAAACTTTGTTTTTCTCACTGAAATATTTCCCGTTACCAGAAAGGTACCAGGTACGTGGTGGGCACATAATATATATCTGTTAAGTAAATGAATAAATGAGTATTCAATATAATAAATATACAAAGTACATAGCACAGTGCCTAACACATATTAGCGCCAATTAGTATTCGTTTGCTTTTCCCTCCCTTCCTCTTCTCTTGCCACTGAAATAAGAACAAGTATATTTTCCTCTAGGACCTCAACTTACCACAATCACCTGCCTTACAAACCACCTTCCACCCACATCCCAAAACCAGGACCAGGCACAGGATGGACAAGACACCCCTTGTGGCAAGGTTGAGTTACAATCAGTGACCTGCACACTGATTGCATGTCTGCTCTCTGACAAGTATTCCACCTGCGCCATGGGGATTCAGACAAGAGAGGCACACCCTGCCTTCCTGTAAGAAGTTTATAGTCTAGGGCTTGACAAACTGTTCTGTAAAGGGTGAAACAGTCCATATTTTAGGCTTTGTGGGCCATATGATATTGGTCACAACTACGCAACTCTGTCATTGTAGCACAAGAGCAACCATAGAGAATATGTAAAAGAACAGGTATGGCTGGGTCCCAACAAAACATTATTTACGGATATTGAAATTTGAATTTCATATAATTTTCATGTGTCATGAAACGTTATTCTTCTTTTGATTTTTTCCAACTGCTCAAGCATGTAAAAACTGTACCTGGCTCATGAATCGTCCAAAAACAGGCAGTGGCCCATATCTGGCCTGTGGCCCATAGTTTGCCAACCCTTGGTTAGACAAGAGAAAAAAAGAATAAAACACTATAACATTGCTTATAGTGAAAGTCTATTAAATATCATAAACAGTCATAGAAGATGGGGTGACTAGATAGGACTGGAGAAGTCAGTGAAGGCTTTGGGGAAGAGGCGAGACTTAGGCCAAGGACTGAGACGCATTTAGGAGGAGTTCGGCTCAGTAGAGGATCGGAAGGCTTTCCATGGACAGTAAGAGTGAAAAAGGTAATAAGAACAACAACATATTGAGTGTATACCATGTCATAGGCCCAGCTTTTAAACAACCTTTTAAACCTTTTAGACAAATCTTTTAAAACAACGTTCAATGCTTTTTAAGCAATTAAAGCATTATTTAATTTAATCCTACATCAATTCTAATAAGAAGCAAATTTTATTCCTATTTTTAAATGAGAACACCAAAGCTCAGAAGGGTTAAATAATTTGCCCAAATAAACCCAGCTAGTCAGTGGCAAAGTCAGAATTACAGCTTAAGGCATCTGTCTCCAAAGACCACCCTCTCTTCCACTATTCCTCCTTGGCAGCCCCTTTGATCTGGATTCCCTCCCATTTCCTATGATCAGACGCAGCCATGTCCCTGGTGCACCCCTATTCATGTAAATAAGCATTTCCTAAATACACTCAATGAAAAATCAATTACATAGCAAAGTGGCTGAGGTTTGGATAAACAACCTAATTGTTCCCTCTGGGGCTGCTGGCTGAGCAATCCCTGCAGGAGAGAAGACGGAGAGTTAACATTTATGAAGAGCTCTGCCTCCGGCTCTGTTATAAATTCCCATCCTCCTGGACCAGAATGGGTCCGAGGCCCTGTGAACAAGCCCCCCACAACATCCCATGGATGCTGCTGGTCTCATATTTCTTGTGATGGGGCTAAGGGAGAACTCCATGTTCAAAATAGACATCTAACCAAGTCAAACTTCAGACTTTGGCTCCCAGGGGTCCTTCCAGGTGCCTTACTCAAAGACAAACACTTAGCTCTCTTCCTCTGATGTGAGTCCAGTCCCTCCAGGAAGACCACCCTGCCTTCACCCCAAAATGCCACTCTCAGTTCTGTTCCCTTATACTTAAAATTCTGCAGTTAGACTTGCTCTTTTTTTTTTTTTTTTTTTTGAGTCAGCGTACTCTCCCTGTCTGATATGCACAGATCCCAGGAAGGTGTATCCAATCAAATCTTATCACTTATTAACACCTTGTTCTGAATTAGTTATCAGAACTTTTCAACCAGACAGGAAACTAAATTTGAGCAATTAGCAAGCGAAGATACAGAATCCGGGTTTAGGGAACATAAGGGGAGGTCTGGGTGGGTTAAAGAACAGCAAAGAGGCCTTTGGAAAGAGAGACCCTGGAAGGAAGGTGAGCTATTCCAAAGACCTGAGCTGCATGGTGCTGTTTACCAGTTAGTTATCATTATCAGTCATTTATGGTGAGCCAGACACAGTGGGTAATGGTGATGCTATCTTAGGATAAATAAGATATAGTTCTTTATGTGAGATTTGCAAAAATTACAATAGCATACAATAAGCACTGCAGGGACACAAGAACCACATCTACCAATTCCAGAGTAAAGAGTTCCAAGCCCTCACTATGTGACTAGGGGTGGGGTAGGATAACCGAAGGAGCCCAAGCAGGGATTCAAGAGATAAAGGTTTAATCCTGGTTTTGCTGTGTATTTGTTGTGTGGTGTTGCCTGAGTTCCTGGTCTCAGTTTACTCATTCATTCGTTCATTCAACTCTGGGCCAGTAGATATAGTAATGAACACAATACTATTCCTACTCTTATGGGTTTTACAGTCTAATGGGGGAAACAGGCATGAAAGAAATATCTTCACAGATAACTGCCATGTAAAATGATGAAGTTGGTCTAGATCAGGACATTTCAACCTCGGCTGCAGGTAAGAATCAACTCGGGAGCTTTAGGGGAAAAAAAAGACTAATGTCCAGGCTTAATCCACCAAGAATGAGAGTTAAAATGGTAGGGCTCAGGCATAGACATTTTTATAAGATATCCAAGTATTCTAATGTATGACCAGGGTCAAAAACCAGTGAGTTGGATAATAACTAAATTTCTTCCTGCTCTAACATTCTATTAGTTTCATATAGTCTAGTTCTAGCCAATGTAGCAATCAAATCTTTACTATCAGATATGACACAACAATCAGTTAAATGTTTCCTTTTCCATCTGGTTGTTGGTGCACTGGAGAGACAAAGTCACGGGTGCCCAGCTCCAAAACAGCTCCAACAACCAAAATCCAAAATAGTCCAGGAGAGATTTTTTCCCCTCCAGAAGCCCATTGCTCCTTTCTTGTCTTCTGTAGCTGACTCAGCTGCATGCACTACAGGAAAGCAGGTTTCCTCACTCTCTTCCACCTGAAAATCTTCCAGTGGTGAAAACAAAAATCAAAGGAATGGGAAGATTGACTTAGAGAATGAAAACTTCTTAAAAAACCCATTTTTCAAGTAGACGTAAAAGAGTAAAAACCATTCAGTCACTAGCTTCTCTTCCATGAGAATTAACTGTGTCCACATACAGCTGAACTTACTCATCTTGGCCATTTCAAGAGTTTCAAGGATATTCCCTATATCCTTCCTAACTTAAAATCCTGTTAATGATGGCAAGTCCTTTTATTTCACAAAAGACTTAAGATGAAAAAATTCTTGGGAAAAGGAACATTAATAAATTCACAAAGACTAAATGCCTGATACTCCTTCTTGAAAGCTAGTTTGGCCAGAGCAGAAGCTAACTCTTTACTATTAACCAGCATCTTTAAATTTAAAGAAGGTTTCTTGTAGACAACACAGTTGGGTCTTTTTTAATAATCCACTCTGACATTCTGTGTCTTTTAATTGGTGTATTTAGACTATTCACAATTAAAGTGATTATTGACAAAGTTGGATTAATAGCTATTTTATTTGTAGCTGTTTTCTGTGCATTGTACTGGTTTGTTTTGTTAGCTTCCCTTCTTTTTCTGTCTCTCCTGTTTTGAAATGAGAATTTAATATGACTCCATTTTCTCCCCTCTCTTACCATATTATACTTGTTTAAAAAAATATTTTTAGGGCAGTGCAACAGTGGATCAGTGGCAGAATTCTCACTTGCCATGCCGGAGACCCAGGTTTGTTTCCTAGTGCCTGCCCATGTAAAATAGATTAAATAATCTATTTTATCTGTCTATTTATAGATAATATATGTATTTATTTATATATATTTATACTATGTATATATATTTTATAAACTCTAGTGGTTACCCTAGAGTTTGCCCTAGAGTAAACACAATATGCATTTACAACTAATGTTAAGTCTACTTTCAAATAACATTACACCACTGCATGAGAAGTACATGAACCTTAAAAAAGAGTATTCTCAAATCCCTCTCCCATCTGTTATAGCATTGCTGTCATTAATTTCACTTATCCATTCTCTAGAAGCGCCTAATACATTGTTACAATTATTACTCTGAACAATTATCTATTAAATCAATTAAGAATAAGAAAAAAAACATTTTATTTTACCTCTATTTATTTCTTCTCCAGAACTCTTCTTTTCTATGCATATCTTCCCTATGTCAAGAACTTTTTAACATTTCTTGCAGAGCCAATCTACTGTCAATGAATTCTTCCAATTTTTGTATGCCTGAAAAAGTTTTTATTTTTCCTTCGCTTTTGAAGGATAATTTCTCTGGATTTAGAATTCTAGGCTGGTGGGTTTTTCCCTCTGCATCACTTTAAATATTTCACTCTACTCTTCTTGCTTGCATGGTTTCTAGAGACAAGTCTAACGTAGCACTAATCCTTTTATCTTTATAGATAAAGGAGTTTTGTTCCTCAGACTGCTTTCAAGATTATCTCTTTGTCTTTGATTTTCTTTAGCTTCAACATGACATGCCTAGTTGTAGACTTTTGTGTGTTTATTATGCTTGGTATTCTCTGAACGTCCTAGTTCTGTGATTTGGTGTCTCAACTATTATTATTTCAAATATTTCTCCTGTTTTCTCGCTTTCTTTTTCTGGTATTCCAATTTTGCAATTGTCTCAAAAGTGCAGTGATTCTCAAAATGTGTTCCCTGGACCAGCAGTATCAACATCACTTGAGAAGTTGTTAGAAATGCAAATTCTCAGACCCCACCTCAGCCCATAAATACGTATTCAGAAGCTCTAGATAACAAGGCCTTGCAGTGATTCTTTTACATGCTGAAGTTTGAGAACCACTGTGCTAACCAAGAAAATGAGCACTAGGACATCTGAAAGGGGAAATACAGGGGCAAGGAAAACACAACAGCTTGAAACATCTAGTGTGCCTTACAATTTTGCCCTTAATATTTTGCCTTACCTCTCGGTAGCACTTCCTGTTGGGATCTTTCATGCCTTAAGTGAGGTCCAAGGGAGTGAACCAAAAAGCGAACTAGCAATGAATGCTCCCGATTTTTGTTTGCCTGAGAAAGTTTTTATTTCTCCTTCAGCTTTGAAGGATAATTTCTCTGGATATAGAATTCTAGGCTGGTGGTTTTTCCCCCTTCATCACTTTAAATATTTCACTCCTCTCTCTTCTTGCTTGCATGTTTTCCAAATAAGGACCAATTCCACGTGAAAATCCACAGGAACCACTAAACTTCCTGCTCCCAGTTAGGTTAGTGGCTCCCAAAACAGACCGCACATCACCCTGAGAGCATATTTAAAATGAGCTTTAGACCTACAACTAGAATCTTCCAGGCTTGAGGCCCATTAAATTGTATTTTTACCATGATTACCTGAGCCTTCTGACTCATCCAGTCCTTTACCTGGCAATAGGAGACCACTGCTAGAGCCCCATAATTGAACCTATTGTTTCTTTCATAAACTCAAGACCAATCACTACATACCTTGGGCCACATTAAACAGCCACTATTTCACCTTCCCTCCTTCCTTCTATGCTTCCTTCCTTCAGGTTGACCTAGTATCTTTTACAACCTTAAAGACAGGCTCAAAAGCCTCAGAGCTGAGTGCTGGACTCCAGGTAACTCCTCATTCTCCTTTGATGCTACTTAGGCACATGACATGGTACTCCCAGGGACACTGACTAAATGACCTCAATAATCTAGGCTATACTTTTTCTGTTGCTTCCATCCCATCTGACCCTACTTAGACCAGCCCATGGAAACATGGCCCCACTCCTAAGTTTCACCTAGTTACCTTAGTAACTCAGGACTGCCCAGGACCTGATCCTACTCTAGATAGTTGGTAACTAGGAGCCTTTCTGATCTACATGCTTTCTCTAGATCTACATTCTAGGACTCTTAGCTTTCTCCATGTCCCAGTCCATAGGCTGCTAATATCTTGCTCCCTTAGATTGCCTGGGAGCATTCTCCTTTTGCCTCTCCATGAATGTTCCAAACATCAGCCATTCCAGAGTCCCTAGATCCTCCCATTTCTCAGGACCCTACCACTCTTCTGGTGCCAAAAGTCTCTGGAATCATCCTGGGACTTCTGGGTGCCTTAGACATGGGTTAGGCTCGCTCATCCAGATGTAGTATGAGTGGCAGAACTGGATTCTAGGGAGTCTGGCCTATTCTTCTGTGTTTGGAACTCACCTCCCATCCCAAAACTTCTCCAATCCCTCTCTTGTGGAAAGGCTAGGCCTTGGAAGTGAGGCCCCTTAGGGGCAAAATTTGAGGAGGCACTCACACTTGGGTGTCAACCCTGAAATTGCATGACTGATATTTTGCACCATGGCCTCTTCACTAACTATACCCTACACTCTTCACCCACTTTACCTTAGTTCCAGCCATGCCTCCTTCCCTGGAAAGCCACAAACGTGCCAGGTCCCTATGCAAAACCAAAGATAGGGGATATCAATCTCAAGGCCTCCATAAAATCATTCAGTCACTCAACATATTTATTTTGTATCCCTATATTATAAACAGAAAGAAGACAGAGTCCCTGCCTGTAAGGAACCCTAAGTATGACAGGGAAGGAAAACATGTAAGCATGAAATGATGACTCAAGGTTGGCTGTGACAAGTTCTATACCAGCAATAGTACAGAGGAAGTCAGAGTTATTTATAATGAGAGACAGTAGAGAAGATTTTAAGATGAAGGTAGAAATTTTATCTGGGTCTTGGAAAATGTGTAGACTACATCTAGGGAGAGAAAGTGGGAAGCTGTTGGCAGGTAGAAAACAGTGTGAGTCAAGACTTGATATGTTCTGAGACCAGCAGGTAGTGAGGACTAACTAGTGGGTTGGGGACTTGGAATGATGGAAGATGAGATCAGAGGGGAAGAGCACCAGATAGTACAGAGCCTTGAATACCACACTAAGGAGCGCTGGGCTTCAACCTGTAGTACATAGGAAATTTTGGAAGATTTTGAAGCGGGGGAGGAAACTGATTAGATTTCAGCAGCACAAAGAAAGAATCAGAGGTTGGGGGCTATGAATAAGATCAGAGATGTGGAAGAACAACTTCTAAAATCTCTGATTTTCCAAGGCAGGGGGATCAAATGCCAAAGGCTGTTGTACTATCCAGGCTGGTATGGGCTGGAAAACTGGGCAGCTACAGGGGTACAGGCCTTAACAGTTACCCCATTATTCCCTAAGCATCATTCAAAGCACTGGCCCCTGAAGAAAGAGAACCTAAATCCACTGGCCCACATGTTCTCTGGAACAGCAGCCTCCAGAGCCACCTGTTAAAGATGGTATGCAAGATGGGGCTAAATGGGCTTTGTGTCTTGCATCTCAGGATGCACTCAAGCTGCTGCTTCTTTGATAAGTTTCTCTTAAGAAGAGAATCTCAAGCCTAAGGAGCAAAGTACCTGTCTAGTATAGAGTTCTTCAGGTTTGGTATTCAATCGTTCTATTCCATCAGAACATCTAAAGAAAAATGCCCAGATGACTTCTGAGCTATGTAGAATTCAATAAATATCAGACTCAAACATTGGAGAGTTTAGTTCCTGTAGGAGTCCTTGCTGGAGTAATCCTGGTGTCTACAATAAATATTGATGATTCACTTCTTTCCATCCATAGTGAGAATACCTTCGTCCAAGCCATTCTCTTCTCTCCCCTGGACCACCGCTAGACTTCTGCCTGGTCTTCTTTTTTCAATCTTGTCCTCACGCTTCATTCCATTTTCTACAAAGAAACTACACCAGAATTTCTGAAGCACATCAATATGATCAGGTCCTCCTTAAAATTCTTCCTGTTGCCTTCAGGATATAGTCAGTCTCCTTCAGGGTGTTCACTGGACCCTTCGTGGTGCTGCCCTATGACCTATCCAGCTTTGGCTCTCACCAGCCCTCCTGCAAGCGCAGCAGTTAAAGGCAGAGCTCTCATCTGCCTCAAACGTCTTGCACAGACCATTCTCTTTGCCCAGAACAATACTGACTAAAAGAAATGCAATGTGAGCCACCTGCCTAATTTTAAATATTTTAGTAGCCACAATGATAAAAAGTAAAAAGAACTAGGTGATCTCATCATTGACAGTACATTTTACTTAACTCAATCTACCCAAAATATTATCATTTAAATATGTAATCAATATCATGAATTATTAATGAGATAGTTGGTCAAAGCCCAAAGAGATCTCTTATATGCTTCAGTCACACAGTACAACTGGGGAAGGACTGAAACTGTAGGCCAAAGTGACAGCTGGGGCAACCATGCCACCCCTCACTGGGCAAGTCTTACAGCACATCTCTGTTTGGATGCCACATTTTGAACATGGCTAATGGCGACCACATTGGACCATGCAGGCCTAGAGCATACTGAGTCTCTTCCATCTAGTCCTCCCCCACCTCCCCTACCCCAACCCCCAACCCCCATCCTCCACATTACTGAGTTCTCAACAGAAAAGTCACCTGCTCAGGTGGTCCTACTCTGTGCTCACACAGCTCCCCATTTGACCATCTTGTAACTCTCATGCTAAATTGTAAAAGCCTGTGTTCTTTTCTGAGTCCCCAGGACTGTAAGCTCCATGAGGGCAAGGGCTACATTTGCTTTCTTTACCATTAAACACCAACATTGAGCCCAGCAGCAACCATATGATGTATGTATTAAATAGGTATCCATTGAAGGAAGAAAAATAATTTTGTGTGTGTCCTTGCCCATCAGTGGTAGATACTAAAATTCCCTGAAAATTCCTTTAAATATTCCCTTCTGCCTTACTTTCCCTTTTGCCACCATCTCCACATACACCCACTCACACACACACACTCCCACATACCACATTCGCCACACACTTTCACATACCTCCAATTTACACACACACACACCCGCAGCCACACACTCCCATACACACACACCATATAGTCTCAAACACACTCTCCCACACTCACATACAGAAACACACTCACAGCTAAACACATCCATGTGCACCCATGCACACTCATGCACACTTGCCGTGACTGGTGGGAGACCCAGAAAAGTCTTTTAGTGCATCCAGGTCACATAGCACAACTGAGGCAGGACTGGAACTACGTCCCATGGTCACTGCTCCAGCAGCTATGCTTGCCCTCCCCACTGGTCAAGCAGGAGAGGCACGAGGGGCACAGTGTGTCTAGCTGCATTGATAATGATTCTTATTTCCCTCCAGCCAGAAGTTGACACCGTAATTGACCATCAATTAAATTCCTCCGTGAGCTTTTATTCCTGGCTGCACTGCCTCAGAGAGAAAACACTCTGTGACACTCAGAACTTTGCTGACACAGCAGTGGGCAGCCAGGAGGTCATGTGGTCTCGCCAGGACCTGACACTTATCTTAGAAAAGCAAATTGCTGAACTCTCCCAGTCTCCGAGAAGGAAAGCAGGACTTTGGGCCTGGGTGAGGGGAGCCATAGATGATGTCCTACAGCAGTGGTCTTCAACTGGGTTACACATACCCCTGGGGTTCACAAAAGCATTCCACACGCAAGGACTTTCCAAAGGCTATGCGGATATGGCTAATTTTATCAATTTGCAGATCCTCACATTGCACATACACTATTTTCTTTATAAGTTCCTTTTCCTACCCTCTCCCCTTTATAATTGCTCTTCTCTCACTTTACAAAAGAAACGTATTTCCCTCACCCAATCCAAAGCTCACTATGGTATGCTCTCTGGGTTATAAAATTCTTCAGGGCACCATACAAAAATGACAATTGGAAATATATATATATATAAAATATCATATGGGCCTCCCTTATTTATTAATTAAGGCACAGTAGAGCTTAGCTCTTCCAGTCCTTCCCTGTATTATACATATTTCAGTTAAGAGACAGCCACAAACTTAGTAATTGCCCGTATGTGAAGTGGTCTTTAATCAAATATAGAGTATGAGTGGTGGAAGAGTTGGCACTTTGCATGCAAGGATCTCATTTCTTGCATTCCTTAACTCCTGCCAAAGAATACACTCTTTTGACAGAGTCTGGGAAGAACAAAGAAAAGGCAATATTGTGAGGAATAATGAATCTAAAAATGGTGTTTTCCCCCACCTACTAAACAGAAGCAATCCTTTTCAACTACTCAATACTCAACCCCAGGATAAGCAAAATAGAAAAAAAGAAAAAAAACTTTAAACAACCAAAGCAGTATAGTTTTCAAACACTACTGAAGTTTGAAAGTTATACTCGATAAAACTCACAGATAAAAATTGCAAGTGATTTCTTTTGAATGCACTGTGCATTATTCAATAGTGTAGTTAAAATCTATTTTATCAAATCATATAATGAGACATTTATTCCAATTATAATAAATCCTGATCTTATTTCATCTTATAAAGTATTTAATATTTAATATTTTCCCTCATAAACTGCCTATTAATCAAAAAATAAAATTTAACAGTAACTGCTGAGCCAATTAATTTTTAGCAGTATATACTTTTCTCAATCATTAAATAAATTGGAAGAGTTTATCACAATGTCTAATTAAATTATGAGTTATTTCTGTGTTTTTATGCAAGATTCTTATTTAATTATTGCCAAAAGCCACCTTCAAAGTTCTGTACATGCATTCACACATATTCGCTAAAGAAATGCCACAGATCATGTCACAGATCATGTTTTTTGTCTCATAAATCACTTATAATTTGGGATGCATAATGTTACGTTATGATGAACCAAGTATTGAGAAGTAGCATGTAGATTTAATCTTGTATTTATAATTTTTCATAAAATCAATTGTATTATACCCTTCATGATTTTAATCTTGACTGCTTTTAGTAATATTTCTTACAAGATTACAAGTAATCCATCTTACAGTGGTTCTTATAATGTTTCTCAAGAAGACATATTATAATATTATTTGAATTAAAAATTTGTCAGACTTTCTCTTACAAAAGTCTGATTTGTAAACTATTTAGTAAAAGAAGACTGAATTTCTTAAATAGGTTGGGTGCAGGGCATTTTCCATAAATTGAATGAGCTAAAGATGCACTCTAAGGTTTTCACACACGCAAAGAAATATATTTAAAGCATGTAATAAAATAAAAACATTTTATTAAAAAATTATATTGGGTAAATTGCATTGAAATTAATAGTATTTTAATATTCCAACCACTTACTAATAAATTAGAAAATGTGCCTGTAAGTGAAACACAAAAGGATGTAATTAATAGCCATTAAATAAGTTTGGAAAAGCCTTTTTATATTCCCAGAAATTGAGAAAGTGAATGGTTCTAAGGAAGGGAAACAAATTACTTAGAAAGTATTATTCTATATCAACAAAATGAAGGAAGAAATTGTTTTTGATAACAAGTTATTATGTGATCTGGGCAGTTAACCGAAGGAGAGTGCAATTGATGAAGTTACTATAATACAGCACTTTCCATTCTCTTCAACTTATTCATAGAAGCTTAGATGTTAGTGTTCACATTCATAAAAACAAAACAAATAAATTTTCAAAAAAGAATAGAACTGATGCTATACCTTTTCTCATTCTAGCAATAAGTAAATTTATTATCTAGCTGATGGGTCACATTCATCTCATTAAGAGTTGTATTTCCAATAAATGTTTACTAGCATAAATTAAATGTTTACATTTTAATTTAGAATTAAACAATTTATATTACATTTATGTTATTCTGGTCATTTGTATACTGATAATAATTATATCGATCACTGTGTTAGTTTGCTAAAGCGGCTGGAATGCAATATACCAGAAATGAAACGGCTTTAAAAGGGAATTTATTAAGTTGCAAGTTTACAGTTCTAAGGCTATAAAAATGTCCAAACTAAGACATCCAGAGATAGATACCATGGTTTAAGAAAGGCCAATGGGTCCAGAACACTTCTGTCAGCAGGGAAGGGACATGGCTGGCATCTGCTAGGGTCTCTGGCTTCTCGTTTCAAACATCTTCCCTGGGGGCATTTTCTTTCTTCATTTCCAAAGATCTCTGGTTGTGTGGGCTCTGCTGCTTTTTCCAAAATCGTTCCCTCTTTAAGGGTTCCAGTATGCAACCCCACCTTGAATGCATAGAGTCGCATCTCCATGGCAACCACCTAATCAAAAGGTCCCACCCCAATTGGGTGTGTCACCTGTCCATGGAAACATCTTAATCAAAAAGATCTCACCCAGTAATACTGAAGCAGAATTTAAGAACATGGCTTTTCTGGGATGCGCAGCAGTTTCAAATTGGCACACTCAATCAAGAAGTAATTTTAACACTTAAAGCTTTATGGAAATATTTTAGTATCCAAACTTCTGGTTAGATACACATTATTATTTCAGATGAATATTAAGTGATCAGTAAAACACTATCAATCATGGAAACATACTAGGTTAGAATAAAAATCTATGAAGATATGATTTTTTTTTAATTTGCATATGAGCAGGAGGCAGCAGGGATTGAACTCCAGACCTCCAGCACGGCAGGTCGGAGCTCTGCCTGCTGAGCCACGGCAGCTGCCCTGAAGATATGATTTTAAAACTTATAAATCCACAGTGGTCAAAAACAGCATGGTACTGGCACAAAGATAGAAATATTAACCAATGGAATCGAATCTCCTTCCAAAATGAAAAAGTTAGAATGGCCATAGCCCAAACAACCCTAAAGAGTGAGATCAAAGGTAATGGTGGAGTTATACAGAGAAGGTAGGGTTTAACAAATGAGTATGATTGCTGAATCATTATATTGATAACTCTTTTAGTCTCCCGTATCTTAGAGTAGCTAGGAGTAAGAACCTAAAATTGTGGAATTGTAACCCATACCAAACTCTGAAATTTGTTCTACGACTAATTGTTGCATTGTGCTTCGAAATTTATTGCTTTTTTGTATATATGTTATTTTTCACAAAAAAAGAAAAAAAAAGTCGATTATGATGAC
The DNA here is from genome assembly GCA_004026745.1 of Myrmecophaga tridactyla. Taxonomy (NCBI): domain Eukaryota; kingdom Metazoa; phylum Chordata; class Mammalia; order Pilosa; family Myrmecophagidae; genus Myrmecophaga; species Myrmecophaga tridactyla. The sequence goes on along the minus strand of PVIY010013289.1, from coordinate 23,423 downwards.
TTTTTTTGAGTAATACATATGTATACTCCTTCTAGCCTTCAATGGCCTGAAGCAGCTAGAAGGAAAAATCTGAGATGATGGCATGGTAGCCCATGACAAACTCTGGGATTATCCTATAACTACTTGTTGAAGAGTGCTTTGAAAACTATTGCTTTTTTCTTTCTCTGCTTTGTATATAGGTTATATTACACAATTTTAAAGTTTTTAAAAATCTATGGAAGATAAACAGAAAAAGGAACTTAAGAAGGCTAACAAATGAAATAAAATTTCCAGTGTTAAATAAACAGCTTGTTCACATGTTTTGTAAATGGAAAATGATGATCAAATCACTCAGCAGGTAGGTTTCATTGAATACATTTAACAAGTGATAAAATTTTTAAATTAGTATTTGCAGTTTTATTCCTTCCACATCGCGACTTTCCCTGTCAGTTTCGCTATATCACAGGTGGGCATAAGAAATTAAATGGGAAATTTTTTTGGGGGGGAGGTTTGATGAAGCTGCAGATGACAGGGAAAAAGTTTAGAAACTTAGAAGTGCATAAAATGTATGTACAGTATTTTATAATATCAGCATATTTTATCTTTTAATACCATAACTATACACCATTTCTTTTTAAATTTTCATATTATTAGTATTTTTAATTTCTTTTTCATACAGTATTTTTACTTAATATTGATCTACATATAGCCTATGGCCAAATACTCCACCCAACTTTCACAATAAGGTACTGTAAATGCCCCATAAAATAAAAAGAAAAATTCAGACTTAGGTAGGGCCAAAAAATTTTATGCAGACTTTCCAGATCATGGGGGCACTGGCCCCTAACTGCCACGATGTGAAAGGGATAACGGTACAATATACTACAATTATACCATATTCTGGAATGATTTCAATTTATGGGGAAAAATTGGAGATGCCAACTTTAAAACATTTGCGGTGTCATAAAAATTTTCAGAAATCGTTTAGGAGGTACATGAGAAAAGCCGAAGGCCACTGCCTTAGCCAGAGGAAAGAAACAGGTCCTTCAAACAGAAAACAATCCTGTACTTCTGGGGAGTCACAATTTTCTATCCTTTTTACATTTCATTCCGTCACCCATATCTTTCTCCTGGAGAAAGCAGGGACCATCTAGACCAGAATTTTCAAAGAAGTGTGACCTTCTCAGGCTTATCGCCTCTGTGATACAACAGCCTTTCAATTCAAAGGGAGACCCAGTTGGGTTAATACATGAATTGGTTCATTCATTTAGGAAGATGAGGAGGTAGAGACCTTTATTTATTGAACAACTGCTAGATACTTTGCAGGATGCTCATATATATATTATCTCATACATCAACTAGAATAATTATGGTTCTTTGTATTATATATGGTTATTTTTTATATTGAGCATTTATTGTGTACCAGACACAGAGCTGCAAACTCCACTTGAGTTATCTTAGTCAATCCTTACAATAATTCTGGGTAGTAGGAGTTATTATCATTTCCATTTTACCAGTGAAAAAAATGAGGCTGAAATACACCTCCCAAAGTCAAATACCTAGTAGATGATAAAGCTTGATCATGATGCCAAAGTCTACACTTTTGGCCTTAAATGCTATCATGCTCATTTTAGGGGTAAAGAAAGCAAAGCTCTGAGAGTTTAAGTAATTTGTCAAGATCACAATTAGTCACAGGTCGGTCTGGTTCCTTCATCCCCTATTTTACTCCAGAAAGGAATTGAGCCACTAATAATCACAAATAAATCATATTTATCTAGACGCTCCAAATTCATTATTCCCCTCGCTTTCTGCCAATCTTATAAAGTGGGTGGAATTGATTTTATTATAATTCTATTTCCTTCCCCTGTTTTCCTTTTTTTTTTTTTTGGTTTTTTTAAATGAGAAAACTAAAATCCCCATAATGTTTTCTGAGAATCACACCATCCCCTAGCTATCTCCAGACTCCTGATTGCAGCATGCCTCACAGCTGTGGAAAACAAAGCCAAAGCAGCTAGTGCAATATCAGAAGCCCCCAAAGCACACAGGCCTGCACAGCTGAGCCCAGGGCAAGAAGCCCTGCACATACTTTGGTGCTTTCGTAAATCGCTGAACATGAGGGCTCCTAAATTACACACCCCATCAGGTGGGGACCATCTGTCCATAGCCTCATTCAGGATTTTGAGTAGGGAGCACGTGCATCTTGATGTAGGAGCAGATAGTAAAGGGGCATGCCTATTGTATCTTGACAGAAAAGAGGGTCACACTAGGGCAGCCTTCTACAGGCTGGAAAATCCTGCTGTTCCTTCTCCCTTCCAGGAGAAATATCATAAATATAATAAAAAAACATGGAGTAAGGGGTGTTTATTTTGTTGCTTAACACAGGCAGGGTCTTCACTGGACTTGCATAAGTATCTGTTTTTTTCTTTTTGTTAAACCCTATCTTCTCTTTTATTTATTTATTTATTTATTTATTTATTTATTTATTTATTTATTTATTTTTAATGGCACTTTTTTATAATACCAAAAAACACCAAACAAACGCAAACATTCAGAACTTTTAATCATTCCGTTCTACATATATAATCAGTAATTCACAATATCATCACATAGTTGCATATTCATCATCATGATCATTTCTTGGAACATTTGCATCTATTCAGAAAAAGAAATAAAAAGAAAACAGAAAAAAATTCATATATGCCATACCCCTCACCCTGCCCCCTCACCGATCACCAGCATTTCACTCTAAATTTATTTTAACGTTTGTTCCCCCTATTATTCATCTTTATTCCATATGTTTTACTCATCTCTTGATAAGGTAGATAAAAGGAGCATCAGACACAAAGTTTTCACAATCACACAGTCACATTGTGAAAGCTATATCATTATACAATCATCTTCAAGAAACATGGCTACTGGAACACAGCTCCACATTTTCAGGCAGTTCCCTCCAGCCTCTCCACTACATCTTGACTAACAAGGTGATATCTATTTAATGCGTAAGAATAACCTCCAGGATAACCTCTCGACTCTGTTTGGAATCTCTCAGCCTTTGACACTTTATTTTGTTTCATTTCATTCTTCCCCCTTTTGATCAAGAAGGTTTTCTCAATCCCCTGATGCTGAGTCTCAGCTCATTCTAGGGGTTTTCTCAATCCCTTGATGCTGAGTCTCAGCTCATTCCAGGATTTCTGTCCCATGTTGCCAGGAAGGTCCACACCCCTGGGAGTCATGTCCCACGTAGACAGGGGAGGGTGGTGAGTTTGCTTGTTGTGTTGGCTGGAGAGAGAGGCCACATCTGAGCAACAAAAGAGGTTTTCTTGGGGATGATCCTTAGGTCTAATTTTAAGTAAGCTTGACCTATCCTCTGTGGGGTTAAGTTTCATATGAACAAACCCTAAGATTGGGGGCTCAGCCTATAGCTTTGATTATCTGCACTGCTTGTGAGAATATGAAGAATTCAACTTGGGGATGTTGAATTTTCCCCCTTTCACACCATTCCCCGAAGGGGACTTTGCAAATACTTTTTTTATTCACTGTTCAAATCACTCTGGGACTTATCAGGGCATCACTCTGGACAAACCAACAAAACCTCATATCCTACTCAAGTTTCCATGTACTTATGGTGTATAATTAAGCTGTCTACATAAGTTATATTAGGAAATGCAATAAGAATCTGTTTTGACTAATTATGACGAAGCCAATGGGGAGGTGGTGGTGGGGAGTGTTACTTAAACATAATGTATGTACCACTTGCAAAAATCCAGAGGTTTGATACTGAGAGATCCAAACCTTTGAGAAGCATGCTAACACTGATTAAAAAATAAATAAAAGGTAGACCAGAAGACCATCCCCTCAAACATCCAGCTCCAGGGAGCCTCCACCACAGATTCCCTGCTGGGATGCCCAGAACTCTCCTGCTTACCCTTTCCTACTTCTCCCAGGGAAAGATGCATTTGAGGAAGAATAGATGCTCTCACATTGGTGCTTTCATTTGTATTATTTTTATTTTAAGAATCTAGGGAGGAAGAATAGCTTTTGTTTTCTTTTACTCCCTGTGGCTAAACATGACATTTGACCTAATAGGCTCGGAAAACAACTTGGCTGGCAGTGCGTGTGATTGGACAGGACAACATCCGGGAGTATTCTCTTGTGGAATGGGGAGAGCCCAGGCTATCTTTTCTTCTAAAATTTGTGACAATCACCAGAACAAAGCAACTGTCAAACTTGCCTCTTGCCCCAGGGGAGCTGCCCGGTCACTGCAGTCTTTATTTAATTGGTTTGTCAATCTCATAATGCAACACCAGACTCTGTTTAATTGTGCCTCACTAGAATAACTAGGTTTGGACTTCATAAATATATTTAATTAAGCTCCAAAAGCTAAGGGCTTCCCTTCTCTTGATTACACTCTCTCACCAGGCCAAACACCAGCCAGAAGTGAAATCACTAAATGACTCTGTCTCCCTGTGCATGTACTCCCACCCAGGGATGGTAGCGTCAGAAGAGGACGTTCTGAGGGAAGAAATGTTCTCCACTTCATCTGAGGTTTATTGCTCGCCATAGTGGGAGGGCTGCTGTTCTGTGGAGAAACACTGAGTGCTCCAGAGGGAAATGAGAGAAGAGAAAGTCATTCAAACATTTATGTACAAATCCCTAGTTTTTCTAGCCACCTGTACTTGTTTGGGAAGGTAATCAAATCTACCTCCAAGGAGCAGCCCCTCTCTAGTAGTCTTTGAATTCCAGAGCACATCCTAGAGAGGTGGGGTGGGGAGGAGGGACAACAGGAAAGAGAAGATGAGAAAATCCAGAAATGAGCAGTGAGAAGAAATAAACTTATGCATATTCTACAATGTGTTTTAATAGGTGCATTGCACAGCTGTCTCATCCAATAAACTGTTAGTTCTAGCTGGCAAGGAGGGAGGGAGGGAGGAAAGGAAGGAAGGAAAAGAAGGAAGGAAGGAAGGAAGGAAGGGAGGGAGGAAGGAAGGAGGGAAGGAAGGAGGAAAGGAAGGAGGGAAGGAAGGAGGGAAGGAAGGAGGGAAGGAAGGAAGGAAGGAAGGAAGGAAGGAAGGAAGGAAGGAAGGAAGGAAGGAAGGAAGGAAGGAAGGAAGGAAGGAAGGAAGGAAGGGTAGGTGAATGGGTGAGAAAGCCAGTGACTGGCTGGGTAATGAGAGGATAGGAGTTTGCACCAGGGGCTACACTCACAGACCCTGTATCTCCAGAAAACCAAATCACAGTGTTTTTCCCTTAGGCTGCTCTGTCTGTGGAAGAGTCTCTTTGCCAGGAGAGCATCCAAAGAACATGGCCAGACAGGGCTTACATGATGTCTGCACACCATGCCCCCAAGACAAGACAAGTAGGAAGAAGAAGATCCTAATCTATCTGTTCACTCCTTTGATGATGCTAAACAACTCACTGTTTGGGTTACAGAGGTTTCCTTTATTTATTCATCTATTTGCTTTTACTGAATTCTCTGCATACGGCACCAAGCACCCAGAATAAACAAAACTGCAAAAATTAAATCTGCCATCTGGACATTTCTAAACATTTGAATATTTGGCATCTCGTTGACCTCAGCTGATTGTCTTATGGCTGTGGATTTATCATCCAGAGTGACAGCAAGGCAGAGGGAGAAACTCAAAAAGGGGGAGTGCTTAGAGCCATCAGACCTCCCAGAATGCCCACAAATGTCCAGATTTCAAATGCCCTGACCCATTATTAGACTATACCCTGATTTTTAATTTGAAAAATATAGTCATGCTAGATACGGGGGGGAGAGAGAAAGAGAGAGGGAGGGAGGGAGGGAATGAGAGAGAACAAGGGAGAAGGGAGAGAAGAGGAAGAAAAGATACAGAAGGAAAGAAAGCAGATGAGAAAGTAAGTTATTGCAGCAGGTGACAACACATCGTCCTCTAGCATTTCTGAGCAGTTGTTTTTCCGGGGCTGCCGCCTAAGCCCGCCTGGAGCTAGTTTCCAATCCAGGCCCAAGATGCAGACAGAAATACTAGAGTACCAGGTTCTCTTAGAGTTTGTTTTACACCAGTTTTAGTAATGCTGCCACTTGTCTTCACTGCGGTGTGGAACAGAAACAAGTTTTCTTCTACAGAGAAGAAAACCAAGATATAGGAGGGAATAGAAGCTATAGAGGGAGAAGTATGAAGGCAGAGGTCAACCTAAACCTCCTTGCTTCCAGAGTGGCACTCGGATTTGTTCCTTCTCCAGAGGTAGAAGTACAAAGGAGCCTTAAGTGGAGCTATCTGTTCACACTGCCCATGCAGGCACTGGGAAACAGGGAGGATGGGGTGGGGAGAGGCTGGGGACTGCTTGGAAGACTGGAGAAGATTGGCATCGCTTCAAACGGGAACCTTTCCACCCATGAGTGTGCAAAAAAAAACCACGTGCATATGCCCTACGTCCTTAAGATTCATTTTATTTAAAACCCCCAAAAGAGACAAAACATCCTCTCTACAGGGTCCCCTTCCCTCCCTGCCTGCCTTGAATCTCTCCTCAGCCATTCCAGCCTCGCTGGGGTATGCTTTTGTTTTCAGTACCACATGATTGATTATAGAAGTGCAAATTAGCTCCCACTGCTTTTAAGATACCTTTTCTTTCTCAAAGAGAAGATGATGTGAGCATAACTTCTCTCTTCCCCCTGCCTGCCTTGGCTGTCGGCCTGTAGTTGTTGCAGCTTTAGAAGAGCATTCCGGGAAGGGAGAAGGAACAGCGGGGTTTTCTAGCCTACACAAGCCTATCTGCTGTGACCCAGTCCTTCCCTGCACCCCCTACAGCTTTCCCACATCTCCCCCTCCTATTCCAAGGAAATCTCTGGTTACTCCAGGCTATTTTTACCCCTCTCTGTACCGATAAATGTGAAACCAGCTGCCTAGCACAGAATAGACACAGTTGGATGAATGAACAAATGAACAATAACTGAATTATAAAGAGTAAGGTCTCAACTTAATGAAATAAATCTCTCTCTTTCACTTTCCCTTTCTCTCTTTCTCTCTCTGCCCTAGTGGACCTTGCTACTCAAATTGTGATCACGCTGCCAACAGCACTGGCAATTACCTGGAAGCAAGATCCCCGAGTAACCCTGCATACAGTCTGAGCTCTGAGAAGCTCTGCTGAGTGATTCTGATTGCAGGCAGGGTGGTAGACAAGATGACCCAAGTGCCTTATAAGTCTCTCAAACCAAGGTGATATCATAGTTTTTAAAAAGTGATATCATATTAATATATCTACAAGAAGACCAAACTCAGGACCATTTCAGGCCTATAGAGTTGGCCTCGGATGAGGAAATAGTATTTCAACTCTTCTTTCCTTGCTGTTCTAGCCCTTCCTGCTGGCTGCTCCTTTGGAGGTCCCACCTGTCAGTTCCAGAGCACAGCATAGCTTTGCTCCAACTAATTGCCAACAGTTGGCTGCAGCTACATTTATTATTCCAAAAGGCTCATTAATCTCCTAATGCCACTGTAGCCACGGCTGCTAATGGTGCCTCTCACCTTCCAACATCCATTTCTGGGTCGCTTATCCCGGCTCCTTCCGGCAGTGTGGCAGTAGGAATGCCTCCCTTCTCATAAGGCTAAGCATGTGCCTGGGGTCGTGCAGCCTGGCTGATTTAGAACCTGTCTGAGCCCTGCCTGTGGCTACCCTGGTCCTAGGAAACCTGACCCAATTCCAGGTCACCTTTAGGTCATGTGGTCCTGGAATGGTTTAGCTGAGCATAAGAAGAGGTAATAGTCATACCACAGGAAGCATTATCTGGGACCTCTTAGATCAACAGAGATGCCCTTTCACAACCAAATCCAGGAATCCACTCTCTTGGATATAAGGATGGGCTCTATCTTGGCAAACGTTGCAGGATGTTTGAAGACATGGAAGAGATACATCCTAAAAAGCTCATGATGAGGAAATCCTGATGACCCTTGGAGCCTTTTGCCAAGGTTTGAATGAGAGACTCAAAATTGTATTTATCCTATGAGTCAACAATTTAAATAATTTAAATGTTCTCCTACTGTTTCTCTAAGTTCAGCTTCGGTGGATTTGCCTTTCTAAGACTGTAAGATTTCCAGGAGGGATCTACTGAGTCCTTTACATCTACACTTGGTGCCCAGTGCTTGACGTTGCTAACCCACCAGCCATTCACCCAGACCCATGCCTGCTAAGATGCTTAATAAAGACTGAACTCACTGCCTCCAGGGGCTATGGGACTGGCCCCAAATGGGTGAGCTATTGGTAGGAGGGTAGCGGTAGGCACAGCCTAGGGCTCCATCCTCTTTCTAATTCCAACATTTTATAGTGAAATTTTTCAAAGAAAAAAGTTGAAAGGATTGTACAAAAGTGCTAATTGTAAAATGCAGATGGTGAGCATACGGATGTCCATCTTTTCTGTTATTCTTCAAATGGACCAGACCCTCCTGACTCCATGAATTCTGTCAGTATTGCCAGAGTTGATGGGTGCAAGCAGGACTTTGCACCTATTTGTTAAAGCAATACTGCCCTCTGCTGACCACAGGCTCTCATTTCTCTGGAGCGGTTCCACTTTACAAAGGGCTCAGAAAAGAGTGAATCAGATTGTTCCTTCCCAGCCCATTACCTTATCCCTCCTATGTCTACCCATTAGTTCTAGGGGACCCTACCAGGCAACAATGGGCACCAGCACTGAGATATGGCTAAGCTCAATATGTTGGTACAAAAAATTTTGTTGCAATTCATTTTTCTTCAACTGTTTGCTGGTATCTGCTTGTGCAAGCCACAGTGCAAGGCTGTGTTCAGTGCAAAGCTGTGTCTCCATACAGTGTGCAAATAACTTGACCACTCTGCATCTCAGTGAAATGCAGATCATCAGACCCATTCTTCCCTGAGATAAAGCGGGGCCTTAAAGCAGAGTGAGAGAGTGAAAATAAGTGCATAAAGTGGGTTCTCCAAATTCTCAGTCTTTTTTAGATGAGTCTGACAAAGGTACCAGATGATTTCAGACACACCTGAAAAGAACTAGAAGGCGTTCTCCTTAAAGCAACAATTGCACTTATTTCCAGGTGGCTCACTGATTTCAGGTAACTACCCTGATTTCAGGTAACTATCCTGATTTCAGGTAACTGCCCTGGGCAGTTGGAATGTAAAATTGTTGTTAACCACTCTGAGGCAGGGATGCTTAAGTATCTCTACCAATGGAAAGGGGTAAAGTAAAACGAATTATCTCAAACAGTGGCAAATACCCGTTACATGGCCTTGGGGCAAAGTCCCTGTGTACCTGGAAGCTGAGAGAGCAGGATCTCACCATGGGTTTTGCCACTTATTTTAGTCTGGAAGGTTTAGAGCAGCGGTTCTCAAACTTGAGCTGGTCATAACCCCCTGGGGAATTATGTCAAATCTTGTCAAAACCAAGATTGTTAACCCCAACCTCAGTCTCCGATCCTGCGGGTCTTGGGAGAGCCTGAGATTTTGTATCTAACCACAGGACCACTGGGCTAGGCTGGCTGTGGTAACAGACCCAAATCTCAGTGGTTTCATCCCACAGAAGTTTATTTGTTGTTCATGCTACATATCAAATGAGAGTCAGTGCAGACTGTTCTACACAGTCACCGGAGCACCCAGGCCAACAGATGCCCCACTGCCTTGTGGCTATAGTTTCTGGAATACATGAACTTCTTGGTTTCTGTGATAAAGGAAAAGAACCCGGAGAGCCAAGTTTGGGTTTTTAACTGCCTCAGGCCACAAGCAATGACACAAATCACATCAGCTCCAGCTTATATTTCATTGACCAGCCCTGCCCATGTCCCTGGAAGGAGAGTTGAATTGGAGGTTGGTGAAATCTTGTTATTGTCAACCATGCCTCTTAAACATATCTCTTTCAAGAATATCTCTGATCAGATACAAATGGGATGGTTGTTCATTGGGGATGTTCATTGTTCTTCGTAACTTTGATCATATAGTAATGATAGATGATGGATGGATAACTACTGAGTGCTTACTATGACAAGCCAGGAGCTGTTCTAAGTGTTGTTTGGGTACCTCCCTCAAAAAAAAAGCCCTATAAGGAAAGCAGTACTATTTACATCACCATTTTAAAAATGAGGAAACTGGCAGAGTGAGGCTAGGTAGTTTACCCAAAGTCACACAATTGGCGAGAAAGACCTGAGATTGGAATCCAACCAGTGTGACACTAAAAATCTGTTTTTAACCACCCTTCTGCTCCATCACTACGAAGTTAACTTTATTTTTGAAGAGGGAGTAGGGGACACTATAGTGGAAAGTCCTGGCTTCTGGAGTATTTGAGTTTGGAGTAGTCTAAACTCAAATATTCTAAATATAAACAGTTCTACAGAGAGCTCTACTGACACACGAATGCTTTAAGTGAAGTAAATATGTTAAAATGGGCTCTGGTTCCAACAGAGGTTCCCTCACGGCCCTCACCATGTGGCAGGGCCCGCAGGAAGTGTGTTTCTTCAAAGAACACAGTCTCCCTAGGATTGACCAGGGAGCCGGAGGCTGGGGCAAAACATTTCTTGACTTTTCTCATAGGATTGCTTCCCAAATCCTACAGGTCCTCCTTAAACGGGGACGCAGGGATCTTCGTGCTCTCACTTCCCTCCTTCTTCCGCCCACACCCTAACACTCAACACTGTGCAACCTGGAGCAACCCTGCCAGCTGCAGCATCCTCACTGAGACTCAGTGTCTCCCTTCAGGGGGCCCGTGGGGTGGGGAGGGGGCCACAGTGGCAGGTTCATACATCACAATATCATTGCAGGAGCATTGCTAAGGGGAAACAATTCCTTGGGTTGTAGCATCTACACACAAAAAAATTAAAAATGAAAACAAACCTTTCTCCCACTGATAGTGATGGGCTCTCATTAACTTCAATGAGTTATGCTAATAAAAATTATTTTCCTTCATTTTGTTTTATCAAAGACCCTCCTTTGATTGGGAAATTGGGAAAGGGGGAGCTAGAAAAATATGTATTCGGAGAATGGGGGAAAAAATCTCACCTGGGCATGCTGGATTAGATGGATTTTGCCTTGTCAATAAAATGGGTAGGATTTAGGGGGAGAGCCTCTGGCTGATCCGAGAATCGCCAGCAGAAGACGCTAGTCTAGCGCCTTAAAAAGCTTCAAATGGTGAACTTGAGCTTGGCCCTCTTTGGTTACCCCAAACCCAGGATACTCTATGATTTCTGTTTTTGCATGAAAGGGAGCCAGGCCTTGGTCTCAAAATGTCATATTTCTTCTCTAGGATTCACAGTCCTCTCATTTCCTATTTTTCTTAATAAAAATTCAAAATCTCCTTGGCAATGATTTTGAAGCATTACAGTTTTCAAGGCAATCTGAAAATACTGGCTATTTTGCTTGGACAGCTATCAAGGATACATGGCCAGCCATTCCACACCTAGCCCCCACCCCCGCCCTACACACACACACACACACACAGTGGGACAGCGTGGGGAGGAAGAGAGAGTGAGAGAGAGGTTGATCAAACAACATTCACAATTTCTGCTGACAGCTCAAACCCACATCTGCAGCCTGGAATCCAGCAGAGCAGGGGAGGATTGGGAATTAACTGGATGCCCAAATAAATTATTCTGGATTGAAGGTCTGCGTGTGAAGAGTCTCCAACTGCTCAGAGGTGTGCTTAGCATTACTAAGGCACAGTCCCTTCGAGAAGCCACTAAACAATTATTTCCGGCCTAGTCTCCAAGAGGTTTAAGGCAAGGAAGCATAGCTGCCCTCCTTGCAGATGCAGCCATCAGGAGATCCAGCAGTGGGAATTGGGCTTTGGAGAACAGGCAATGCAGCTCATTTCTCGACTAACTCTGACATGTAGAGCATGTGGCAAACACAGCCTCTGAAGGCCACCTCCTGGGGTCGGACTCCAGACTGCGAATGAAGAATGGGGATTGGGGGTTTCACACTGTCAGTAATTCCATGCCTTGAAAAGGCAGCAAAGACAGATTTGGGATCTTCCATAGCTCTCATTCCAGCCCATGTGTTGAGACAGACTGACCCTTATGTTGACACACCCCTGCCTGTCTTTGTAAGATTCCTACCCCCAATGTCAGCCCCACCATCCCTGTGGAGGGTACCTCTCCCTCAATGACCACCCATCTGCCAGGCCAGACAGGCCAGTGTCTGTGGGATAAAAGAGAAAATAAATCATTCACTAGTTAAATCTTAGATCTAATTTCTCCAGCTTTCCAGCCTATCAATATATTGCCAATATAGATTGATAATCTCACTAAGAGTAACTTAATGGTTAATTTTATATATCATTTTGGCTAGGTTATGGTGTCCAGTGGTTTGGTCAAATACTGGCCTAGTTGTTACTGTGGGCATGTTTTGTAAATGGGTTTAGCTCAATCCAAGTGCTTCAGGATGATGGGAAACAAGCAGTACCCAAATCTTCCTGACTCTTCCACCCCATCCCCATAAATTCACACCAAACCTAAAACCTCCAAAGATGCCCTTGGGATTTCTATAAATCCCCAGGGGTTGTCTCATGTCTGCCCTTGAGCAAATCCACTCTGCTGGCCCTGTGGCAGCTCTGCTGGGCTGGAGGGCCTCACTGGGGCTACTGCCCATAGAGCCTCTGCCAGCTACTCTGGTCCCATTTGCTCTTTAAATACTTTTTATTGTGAAATATAACATATATGCAGAAAAGTAATAAATTTCAAAGTACATTTTAGCAAGCAGAAATAGAGCAAATTTCAAAGTATTGTGGGTTACAATTCCACAATTTCAGGTATTTCCTTTTAGCTGCTCCAGTACACCAGAAACTCAAAAGAAATATCTATATAATGATTCAGTAGTCTTACTTGTTTGTTAAACCCTAACTTCTCTGTCTCACTCTTCAGGGATAATTGGGCTATGACCATTCTAACTTCATGTTTTAAAGGATTGTCAACATGATGGGGTAGGAAAATGCAACTGGTTGATTTTCTGGGAGAGACTCGTACCTCTACATTTCATGGCTGATCTGGCACAGAAATGATCTGGAGGTTTTAAGTTTCTGAAAAATAGACTTAATAAATAAAACTTTTATACAGTCTCAGATAGAGGCCGGGTTTTCCTTAGGGCTTTTGGGAATACTGTTGGTTGGATCTTGGCATACTGTGGCCAAGCTTGCATAAGAGTAACCTCCAGAATGACTTCTTTGACTCTGTTTGAAATCTCTCAGCCACTGAAACCTTATTTTGTTACATTTCTTTTCCTGCTTTTGGTCAAGCAGGAGTTCTTGATCCCACGATGTCGGGACCAGGCTCATCTTGAGAGTAATGTCCCACACTGCCAGGGAGACTTACATCCTTGAAAGTCATGTCCCACTTGGGGGCCCATTTTTCTCCTTTTTCCTTTTTCTCCTGAGCTCTGCAGTTCTCACGGTATCACCATCGCTGATCTATCATACACCACCACCACTGTCCTGAAACTGCACAATGCCAATACTGCTATACATGGAAACTTTGGAAATGAGTGGAATAAGTTGGAAATGGTTCTTTCACACTCATGGGACACAGGAGGCGTCCCACAGCAGTTTGGTGAAGGAAATCATTCTGTTTTTTATTAGAATTACTTTTTCTTCTGAGGGTACAAAAAATACTGAACCAAAGGTGATTTTGAGTAACAGCTACTGTGTTATACTCAGAGTCCCTCCTCCCCTCTAGCAGTTAGTGCTTTCTCAGGGGGAAGCTCATCAGGCCTCAGAATGACTTCTCCCGGAAGATTCTTCAGCTCTCCCGCACACCGGCTTCTGTAGAACCATCCCTCTGGTTTACCAAGTTTGGGCCAATTATGCCTGGAGATACATATCAAGTTTCTTTCCCAGGGTTTGCTCAACTTCCATACAAATAGACTTCTGGCAGTCACTTTACCAGCTTCCAGATGTGCACAAATGTATTTGAATCTATCTTGCATTAAGTGTTTCATAAGCATTTACAAAGTTCCAATCATGTATTAAGAACTAAGTTAACAAGATGAATATGGCAAGGTCCCTGTTTCCAAAAAAATTACAGTCTAGTTCGAAGTCTGTACAAGGAACATGTTTTAGAACATAAAGAACATAAATTGAGTGGTAGAATGCCATGGAACCTTCTAACCCAGTCCAGAGAGGCTTCTCAAAGCTGGGGAGTCCGAAGTGGATTTTAAGGGTGAAGAAATACAGGATGGATATCCTAAGCAGAAGGAGAGAAACAACATGAAAAAGTACATGAAGCATGAAATAGCAAGTTGTGTGCAGAGAACACAATACAGCTCCATTTTTACCTGACGGTAGAAGACAGGTCCGAGGCAGCCTTCTGTGCTGCTCCATAGATCTTGGACTGGATCTTGCAAACAATGGGAACCACGGGCAGATTTTAAATGAGTGACACGTTCAGATTTGCATTTCAGATCAATCACTGTAACAGGGCCGGTTGAGAATGGGGATGAGAAACGGAGGAAACTGAAGGAAATGAAACCAATTCAGAGGCTCCCATGGCGACCCAGGCAAGAGAGGATGAAATCAAACCATGAAGGAATGCATAAGTAAGAACATGTACAAAAAACCTTAGAAGAAATAAATCCAGCAAGATTTGGAGATTTATTGGATGTGGTCAGGTGAGGGATGGTAAGAAGACACAAGTGACTCTGGTCTCTAACTTGAATGACTTGGACAGCAACATGGGATAGAGATGGAAGAACAGGCATGGGTGGCGTCCGGTAGAGTCTCATAGCTCCACTTCCTTCCTGAGCTCTGTGCATTCCCTACTCCACATTTCTCACCTTCCACATCCCACTTAGGTACAGCTTTAAATGTATAGAACTTGAGATAAGTGTGGGCCATCTGGGGGAGACGTTCATCTGCAAACCACCCTTCATTCATTCAACCAGCCAACCATTACCAAGCTCCGGCTAAGTCCCCAGGCATAGCTCTAGGCACTGAGAATATAAAAAATGGCCAAAGAGACAGGCATGCATGACGCAAATATGCCTAGACTCAATACCTATAATTCCACAATCCATGGACCACAATTCCAAAAGGCAAAACTCGTGAAAATCTGAAAGACTTATTTTAATTTATAAATTTGAAGTAAGTTCAATTGGTAGCAAAATTGAAATGAATCGACTTGAAGTCATTTATATTGTTTATTTATTCCGTGTAGTATAAATGATCATGCATTATGCTGCATAATTATTAATGCACTTGATTACGAGGTGCCGCCTTAGACTCTGCTGAGAGTGTTAGGTAATATGCAGTATACACACCACATTACCTTTCTAAAATCTGAAATCTTTTGAGTTCCAAATGACACATGGAGAACCCAAAGGGTTTTCAGAAGGAGACTTTGGACTTCTACCTGAATTTCACAAGCTTATTAGCCTCTGTCTGCATTAATACTGGGCCTCAACTTCCTTGTTAAGTTTCTTGCTCCCCTTTAGTAAATCCTACCTGGAAACTCATGGAAAAGCAATAGCAGTAGCTGCCCTGTCCTGGGCCTCTGCTCCCCTCTGCTGCTGCAAGCTCAGGCGCCACTGCAGCCCAGCATAGGAGCTGAACCGCCACTGTGCTCTGATGCCAGTGCTGTTTATGACCCCATTCCATGGGGCAGAGTCTTCACCAAAAATATTCTCAAGTTTCGCTGTGTCACAATAACTCAAAATCTGCTCAAAAAGAGAGTCTGTCTCTGTGTGTTCAGCTCCCTTGGAAGGTTCACACAGTAGGGTTGCTGAGCCCTAAGATGTTGCAAACTTTTCACTATACTCTTCTAAGTAATAGCCTCTTCACCATACTGAGAATCACTGGTCATTCCAATCTCTGAGCCCCCTTTCTGAGGCTGCCACTTGGTATCTGACCCCTTGTTAGGGATAAGTTCCCTTTCAAAGGCCCCACACCTCCCACTCTGTAATGTGGTTTATGTTCTCCCCTTACAACCAAGTTCCCAGAACACACTTATGTCTTTCATTCTTCTCTCTCCCTAAGTGACTTTACCTAAATACTTGGCTTTAACTGCCACCTATATGCTAACCAATCACATATTTGTACTTCAAGCTCAGATCTCCACTCTGAGCTCCAGGCTTGCACATATACTCTCAGATGTCTCACAGGGATCTCCAACTTACAATGCCCCAAATTTGTTCTCCAACCAGTATTTGTACTATCACTATTACTTTTTTTCAAGAAGTAGGGTTTATCTTTGATTCTTCCCTCTCTTGCAATCCCTTATCCAATTCATCAGCAAATTCTATCTGCTCTGCCTCCAAAGTATAATTTGACTCCATCAATTTCACTCCATCTTCACTGTCATCACCACGTCATCATTATCATCTCTAACAAGATCTCTCCGTTTCTACCTTTACCCCCATAACCCATTCTCCACACGGCAACCCAGTGTCATTTTAAAACCATTAATCAGATCAGGTTATTTACTGGTTTAAAACTTTTAATTCATTAGGAAAAAATTAAAATGCAATATTACATTTAGGGAAGGTACAGAAAGAATAGAGGAAGCAATATGCAAGGGTGATTAAGACTATGAAATTTCAGTTCTTGCATTCAGTATCTGGGTAGCTCTGGTTCATCCACTTTTTTGAATCTCAATTTTTTCATCTGTAAAACAGGGATGACAATAGTAAATATCTCATAACTATTATAAGGATTCGATGAAACAATTCATGAAAAGCGCTTAGCACAAGGCATGACATGTACTAGCTGCTCTTTTATTTTTATTATTCTTATTGTAAACAAAGATGGTATTATCTATGCCATGGGGAATAGAGATTCAGGAACATTTTCAAAGAAGATGAGTGCTTGAATGGGATTTGGGAGGATGAATAAGAGTTCTCTACATTGATGAAGAAGAATCTAGAAGAGTCTTCCAGCCAGACAGGGAACATATGCAAGGGGTCTGGCGTGGTGTGCTTGGAGATCCAGCACTTCAAGAGAGGCATTGAGTTAGTGATGAGATAGATCAGATCAAGAAGCTGGGGAAGTAGTTGGAGAATAGAACAGGGAGGCCTTGTTTGCCACAACGAAGTAGGAGCTTAAGAACCATTAGAAGATGGTAAACTGAAGGATAAGAATGATTTTTCATTTTAGAAAGAGTCTTTAAACACATCTGATCCTCAACGTATGAGGATTTTGAAGTTTATTGCTGTTAATATTAACAATCTCATATTCGGCATATATGCACAGTCCTTGATGCCTTGACACATCACGCTCATGTATATGAACTTATTTTGGTTGTCACTGAATTAAATTACATTAAATTGAATCCTGTTTGCAAATGACAGAAACGCAGCTTGAATTAGCGTAGGCAAAAAAGAGGGATTTAAAGGCTCAGCAATAAAATGAAGAACCGTGTTACTAAATCCTTTCCACAACTCATCTCTGCTTCTTTTGGCACATGGACTTCATTTTCTCAAGGAGCTTTGCTTAGAAGACAGAAAAATAATGATAATTTCCTACTTTGGACTAGAAAAGGGCTGGGCTATGTGTTCTTCACCACCCCGAGTTCAAAAAGGATGCTTATTGGCAGGACAGGTCAAGCATTTCCCTCTTTACCAAGCAACAGAGCCAGAGGAGAGACCACATTTCCAACCTGGATCCCTGCGCTGGAGCCTTTGCATTAAAAATATGCCCAGTGGCCAATTCCTCCAGGACACACACTCGTCCTTGCTTTAGTTTCCACCCCACCCCTGGGGGTTGGAGGCTTACTTTGATGGCTTTTTCACTAATATCTCCCAGCAAACTTTACCTACATGCTTCCTGCCATCCTACCTGCCTGAACCTTTATTTATATTTATCGAACAAATTAGGAAATTACTAACTTCTATAAGCTAGGCACTTAGAATACAGTGCAGAAGATGCAGCTTCTACTCTAAAGGCTCAAAATTTAGTGGAATAAATTAATTTAATAATTAAAAATTGTGTATATAATGGATGTATGAATAAGGTATTGGCAAATTCTATGTGTAGAATAAATTATTTTGTTAAGGAAGAGATAAGATGTGAACTGGTTCTTGAAGTATTGGAAGTAATTCTTTAAGCAGAAAAGGAAGGACACTCTAGGCAGAGGAAATGGTACATGCATAGACATTTAACATGAAAATGTGAGAAAATACCTTCTCCTAGACTCCCTACTGCTATTCTCTGCACACTTGCTGTGATGCCCTCATTACCTCTTGCTGGGTTGTGATAATTTTCTGTGCATACCAGCATTGCCTATCACCACTGCCTTCAGATACTGAGCTCCATCTGCTCTCTAAACCCTTTCCTCATCATCTGGGCTGTAGGTTATGATAAGGTTGCCCTTATCTTATAGAGAAGTGTCCAAAATTACTGGCCTGGCCTGGCCTGGTCTTGTTTCAAAGGCTGATACCTCCAGAGCTTCTCAGGGTTGTAAAGGAAAATTTCCCTTCTGTTCCACTCTTTCCTTCTGTCCCTTCTTCCTCTTTTTCAGTGGCTCTGCTTTATCCAGGAGATTGGAAGTCTTTTCTTCCCCAACTCTCCCCCACGCACCAACTTCTAAGCCTGGCCCCCAAACTGACCCTTTCAGTCCATTGATTTAGGGTCCTTTAGACCCCAGGGTCAATCAATATTTTTCAGTGTACCAGCCTTCCCAAAATCGCAAGATTATAATACTTTGCCATATTTGCAAAACTTTGGTCTAGCTGCTTTCTCCCGGGTTTTGGAAAGCCCGGGCATATGATTCGTTTTGCTTGTTTCCATTTGTTGGGGGGAGGTGGAAATGCTGAAAGCTAAGAGCAAAACAACCCATAATGTGGAGTGGCAATGCTACCTTGTTTTCTGTTCCCAAGCTGCCTCCAATATCAAGAATTGCAGGAACTAGCCTTGGATTGGAGTGTCTATTGTGCCTGATTTCCAATGCGCTGCACAGAGATGGAGCCAGGCTATCGTTCTCAACCCGCAGACCTTGCCCTCGAGGCATCATGACCACGTTCCTGCCCTCGGTGAGCTCAAAAGCGTTCTTTCAATCCGTCTCTCAAGGTCAAACTTGGACCGTGGAACTGGGAACACTCAGACAAGCAATCTGGTGTCTAAGTCAGGCAATTGTTTCCTTCCTCAGGAGTTAATGATTTCTGCTGATTTCTACTTATTGTCAGCTTTATTACTTACACATCCCATCTCAGGAACAATAGCAGATGAAACAATTCACATGAAGATGCTGCTGCGTCAGAAACCAAACTCGTCTGGAGAGCCTGGGAGAAGAGAAAGGGAGCGGAAAGAGGGGAGGGAAAAGGGTTCATCTCCCTGTAGTAGTTGCCAAGGGAGAGGACGTTTGGAAGAAGTTTTTATGGTTTCTACCTGCCCTCAGGGCCACCTGTGGTGGATGTGTCTCCAGAAAGACATCGCATCGTTCAAGAGTCCTGGCCACTCGGCCAAGCCTACTCTTCAGAGAAAGTTTGCCTTTCCCTGGCATCTCGCTTCTGAATGAATCCCCTAACTAGGGTATTCATTTGGTTTTACTCGGACACTAAGTCACCATATCCAGTGCTTGGGGAAAGGATACTTACGCCAAGAGGGGAGAACACCTGTCACCTCTATGCCTCAGGATCTTAAGCTGAGCCCTCTTTACACATGGAGATATTCTATCACAGATATCTGGCTTTTAGACACACATGCCCAGCATCCACACTTGCCTGTGTGTACACGGACACTGCCTGTTCCCCGACCCTGTTTGCTGCCTCTCCTGAGCTGCCTTACTCTGCATAGATCCCTGTTGCATCTCAAGACAATGTGGACCCTTAAAGGGTCTTTTCCCAAGATTTGATCATTGACCAACCACTTCACATACATTATGTCATCTCATGCTTATGATGCTCTTATTGAGGAAAATATTCTTATACCCATTTTCCACCTGAGAAGCTGAGTCTGAGAAACGTTAAGCAGCTTTCCTGGGATCACATATCTAGTAACAGGGCACCCAGAGCTCAATCCCAGAGCTGCCTCTGGTGTCTGACATCTTATCCTCTTCACTGCAGTGACTCTCAACGAGGCACACACATACATATTGCAGAATTTCCAGGTCCATCAGGAAACCAGCAGCAAGGTTACTGCTGGCCAAGCGGAGCCTTCCAGAATGCCTGCTCTGGGCAGGGCACCAAGAAGCTTAGCTGGCAGGCGCTGTGGTTCTGTTGACTGCTTTTCACAAGAGGGGAGGGAAGTCAATAAACACTCCTGGAAAGTTTCCAGAGGGCTGATGTTCAGGGAGTGACTGGTCTGAGATTTTCCCTCAGAAAAGAGAGGGGGCAGGAAAGGAAAGCAGAGGAGCAGAGAGGGGCATCAACTCAATACCCGGGACACTGCCTTACCCATAATAGACCCCTGACAAATATTTGTCCATTCGACCTCTTTATACTTAGAGTATTATAGAAAAGGTGCAGAAGTCACTACCTGCCTTTTTCAGGCTGCTATGACAACTACCACACAATGGGTGGGTTAAACAACAGGAATTTATTGGCTCATGGTTTAGAGGCCAAAAGAAGTCCAAAATTAAGATATCAGCAAGACTTACTCCCTTTCAGAGTTTGTAGCATCATGCTGCTGGCTGCCAGCAGTCTTTGGGGTTTCCTTGGCTTATAGCTCTGCCTTCCATCACCTTGCAATGTCCTTTCTTTTCATCAGTTCTTCCAGTTTCCACTGACCTCTAGCCTTCTTCTGGCTCCGAATTTCTTCTCTTTTTAATAAAGCCTCCAGTAATATGGATGAACTCCCACCCTCACATGACCGGACCACACCTTAACTAAAAATAACATCTTTAGGACATCCTATTTGGAATAGATCCTCAACTCACAGGAATGTGGATTAAGATTAAATACATCTGGGCTGGGGTGCATAATTTTATATACCACACCACCCAGGTCAGGAATATGGAGAATTTTGAGGATCGACGGAAGGAAAGTTAGTCAGGAACAGCCCTGCCAAGAAGAAAGATCTGTTCCCTCCCACCGGTCAGTGGGTGAGCACACAGCACCATGTCTGATAAGATTGTGTCACTAGAGGGCAGTGCCAGCTTGCTCTTGGGAATGAGAGAGCCCTAAACACTCCATCTTCTATCCAGAGAAGCCAACAGCAAATTCCTGCTGCATTATAACTCTGCCTTATTTGGGGGCGGAAAGAGGGGGCTGCAGGAGGGAGGTGAACAAATGTTTTCAATTGGGAATAAATGCAATGTTACTTTCATGTTTCCATGCATATCATTTCATTTTATTTTACCCTGTCAGTTGACTCATGGGGTAGACTAACATTATTAGCCCCACTTGACAGAAAAGAGAAGGAAGATAATTGAGGCTTAGAACCATCCCAGGTGACCTGGCTAGCTCTCCTAAACCCCAGACCCACGGAGCCAGCCGTAAGAGGTCGGGAAGCCCCGGGCTGACTCTAGTGCCTATGTGTAAACATGATGATTTGAGCTAAATTCTTTAGTGAAATTTTTACCTTTGCAATTTTTTCCTTCCAATGCTATTTCTTTTGTTACGTGTTCATCTCCAGGAGGATTAGGAAGAAAAAGGAGATAAAAATCAAATTGGACAATCGAGAAATTCATAAGCAGCCTTGATGAAAGTTTGGATGAGGCAAGGAATGCTCATGACCTTTTGTCCCAGCCCCCACCCATCTTACGCGGGTGGCCTTGACGAGTCACTACTGACCCCCCAGCTGTGGATACAGAAATACACGCAGATCATGTTGGGCACAGAGGGGAAGGGACCACAAGTCTCTGCTGAGGTCGTGAAGCAGTTCCCTGCAACAGGAACTGACTAGGTCAGAAGCCAGAAATCAGAAGCCCAGGGTGATGGGCTTTATCCTGCTGCTCAAGTCCTCCTGGAACGCTGCATTTACCAAGGCTGAGGATGTTTGAGAGCGCAATCCAGAGAAATAGAGGTGATGGATTCTTTTGATACATCAGCACACAGCAAACATATAAGGAGAAGATTCAGTGATAAAGCTACTTACCTTGTAGACATTCCACCTGCAAGATCCAATGCCAGCCTCTACCCCACCCAGGGTACAATTGGATGTAAAGGAATGGTTGCCAAACCTGGTGAGGGGCTAAGGTGGAGAACAGAGAAATCCGAGAGAAGGGTACATAGGATGAAGGAGCCATGAAACAGAGGGAGAAGAGGGAGAAAAATCCAGGTGGGTTGGGTTGCTACCTTCCTCCCCAGGAGCAGTGGTGATGAACCAGCCCAGAGATCCTCATCAAATGGCCCAACACACCACAGGCTCTTTGGAAATTAGAAGTTGCAATATAGAGAAAACTCTCGTTTTTAGCTTTTATACTGCCCTTAAATTCAGCAGATCTGTGTAGAACCTGCTCTCTGCCAGGTCACATGGTAGAATCGAGGTAAGTGAAGTCTGGTTCACACCCTCAGAGAGCTTGTCATCTAAGGGGCAGCCTTGGCATGTATGGGAGCAATTTCAACGCCAGTGGAGCAGGGCAAGTGCCATTGTAAAGAAAGGAAAGCTTGGGCAGCACTGAGGGTTTTGTCCATTCTGCCTGAGGAATCAGGAAGGAAGAGTAGACTTTTTTAAAGATCCAGCTCAAATTAAAAGCTGAGCAGAAGATTCTTCACAGACTGCAGGAACAATATGGAAAAAAAAGATACAGCAGCGTAAATTGTCTATTCCTGGAAGTACTAGAAATCTGGTGTCTTATTTTTAAAATAAATAAATCCTAAAGTAGCAAGTATTACACAGATAGACTCACGCCTGTGTGCTAGCCTGTCTTTACTGTCCTGTGATTGTCATTCCCTCCCACCCTCCTGCACCCCCAGATCAGGAGCCCAGCTCCATTCTCTGTTAACCAACCTTAAAATGGAAACATATTATGAAATAAGTGGTATTTGTTCCTTGGTGGCCCCTCCTCCCCTCTCATTGTTTCTCTCATACCTTCAAGGCCTTGCCCAAAAGATTCCTGCCTTGCCAGCTGCACCTTGGCCCACAATCCCTCTTGCCCACAGCACCCATCCACAATTCACTTCTCTCTGTCTCTCCAACAAGCCTGGCTACTCTCCACCCCAGGGCATTTGTACATGCTGTTCTTTTGTTCCTCTTCCTTTTCATTTAGCTAACTCTTCCTTCTTATTATCTCAACTTGAAAGGCACTTTCTCAGGGCTAGATAAGGTCCCCCATCTTATACTTTCAGAGTATGCTGAACTTTAGGTTCATAGCACTTATTTCAATTGTAATTAAATACTTAACTCTGTTTTTGTTTACAATCTGAATCTAAAATTCATGAAGGCAGAGACTGAGTCTATCTTGTTGACTATTGTCTGCTCAGAGCCCAATGGTAGGGCCTAGGACATAATAGGTGCTCAATAAATATCTGTTGAATGAATGAGTGTCGTTTTCCCCTTTTCCGCCCTGGCATCTCATTATCCCTTGTCTTCTGACTATCCAGAAAAAAAGCTCAATCTGGGGACCTAATTCAGCATAGAAAAACACTGCAGATGA